>WWET01004049.1:120532-145351 GCA_011038615.1 Limnodynastes dumerilii
ACAGTCCAATGTGAATCTTTGACTGGATTTAAATTTCTGAGTACCACCACACCTTGGAATATGTATATTGCTTTGCTGTAGCTTGGTGTGCACTGGAGTCAGTACTATCTCTTTTGGTTACTGGAGTGCCGTTTCCCATCTGGACTGTATGTATATATATTTATTCTTTTCTTTCTTTTGAAAGTACTCAAGGTGACTTTGCACTGACCTGTTTTAATAAGGTAAAGCTTTTTACACACAACATTAACCACTTAAAGAAAGCGGTGAAGCGTTGTTGTTTGTTTCTAAATGAATGTTTCTAAAAATGGACCTATCTCTTGGATTCTCTGTTGACTTTCTGATGTTGCCGCTTGTTTTTTCGATTTTAGTGCCACCAAGGATCCAGCAGCTGAATACTAGATTATTGGTACAGTAGATAACTATTTCAAGAATGAATTATGGATTATAAAATGAGTATTTAAACATTTAATTCATCATTGTTTCAGGCAAGGCTTTAGTTAGATCATTTACAAGAATGTATTATTTAGTTTTTCTTTGGAAATTACTATTCATCCAAAACAGCTACTTTATCTATCTAGATTAAATTACTTTTACTGTTTAGCATAAATGCTGGCACATAACTTGATAAGAGACTGTTGATTGATTATATATTTAGACGTGTATTTATATACTGTATGTGTATAATAATATGAGTATTTTGCCTTTGATTTCCTTTGGGAAAATTATTCTTTGGTGATCATAAATTTAGTTAATAAACTATTAAAGCACGTTATTATCATTTGTAATTGTGACAATTTGCTATAGGAATTAAAAAATGAAGACTATTGGGCAGGATCCAGATTTACATCCGACACCCACCTTCTGCAAGCTTCTTGCGGAAGTCGGGTGTTTTTCTGGCACTGTGCACCCTGGTGTACGGAACTTACCTCCATACGCTAAGTGACCCATCCAACGTGGCGTCTCTTCACATCTGCATGCCTAGTCCCTGGAAGGCGGGAGAGTGGGCTCTTTCACATGAATCTGCATTCAGACAGATGCAGAGCCATGCAGAGAACTTAATGTAGGTTTCTGGACATATAAGTGACCAGAACTTCGTACCTGAGAGGGGAGTGGCCTGGGAGTTTACTTCCCTCTCACGCATGCACTTAGAGACCTCTGTGTTTACTGGACACTTACAAAGGTACGTGGAGGTATTGTCATACGATCATTACATCACCTCTATTTTCTGTGAAGAACATTATTATTGATCATGTATCTTAGTTTGAATGCTAAGATAAATTAAAATCAGCAAATGAATGAATAAGTGAAATGAAATATATTCTTCCTTGATAGTATATATATTTTATCACACACGTCTTCCAACGGCATACAGAAAATGTAAACCATAATGCTGTCGATGCCCTGTGCAATTGGTATTCTAGTAGCACAACTGCAGCCAGAAAAGGGGTCAATTTCTAACATTGACTCAATAAATGAGAATAACCTGCCTGATTCGAATATTGAATTCAGTGCAATCAACCATGTGGAAAACATTGTTTTGTTTGTGTTAGTTCAAACAGCTGGTCATTAATGCAGGAACCTTCTCTAGAGTGAAGTGCTACTGGACATGAATGGCTTTCTGATTAATGCTGGTCATGGAATGGTTCTTCATCAAGCAATGATGCTCAGCACAGAATAATACAGCATAATTTGACTGTGCTCTAACAGGGTACTATGTCATTGTGTCACTGAGCAGTTGAGGTTATTATGGGACAGGGGAGACAGACGGGACAGCAGGGTTACCAGACCGTGGCATTTTTTGAAATACAGGCATGACCTACTTAGAGATATTCTCCCTGGCTGGCAGCTGCACAGTACAAGGAGTCTCCTGATAGGCAGAAGCTGTTGCTAGGAGAAATTAGCATGGCCTTTTCTGCACAAAGACTTGATGATTGAATGATAAAAGCTGACTGGAATTAAAGAGATTTGGCTCAGTATTATGTAGATTTATATAACTTTCTCTAGTTTATGATATCAAGGGAAGCAAAATACCATTTCATTAATTTATGTTGTGAGGTTTTTGATTGATAGTTAAGCAGTGGGAATTTTCTGTATTTAATGAGCACGTTTTAATGTATTAAAACAAGTAAAACAATCAACTGTCGACAATATGTTCTACAGTACAACTAAATAATTATTTTAGTGTGTTTTATAATGGGTATAGTCGGCGATTTATATATAATCTAAATTCACAGCACTAACAATTGCAGTTTATAGTGGGTTAATTATTCATTCATAATTAGATCACATAAATAAACTTCACTAGAAACAATAGTGTTCCTGCAAGTCAAAGAAATACAAAGTTTATGTAAATGGGTTAAGTGAACTGTGCACTTATATTCTATTATTTTATTTTTAGAAAGAGATTGCATTTTTTATAAGAAAAATGAAGCAAGAAAATATAACACTTAGCATAAAAATATCTTGATGAGTCTTGTAGGCTTCACCTTACACACACAGAAAAGCTTGTTGGACCTGATCCAGAGTATTGCCGGATGAGGAATGCGGATGCAATAGATGTACTATTCAGAGTTGCATGCTTCTGCGGACATAGAGAAGAGCCATCCCCACAGTCAGAGCTGTATAGGCAGAGGCTGCGGCTTGTACAGTCACAGCCTTTGCCAGTTTCCTATGTATTTAATTGGGTTTTTGAATGCATTTGCAGCATTTAAAAACCCATTTAAATGCTTCTTTTTGATCATTTACATCAATGCCAGAGCATAGTAACGATATTCCGATCTATTCTTGTTTTTTTTAAACAAATGAAGGAAAAATATTTGAAAAATTATTTCATAGCCACATTTTAATAAAAAATATTCTAATATGTACATCACTGATTTATAAAAAAGAAAAAAAAAGGTAATTTTGACATTGAAAATGACCTGCACCTATTGCCATCCCCTGTTGGTGTAAGCTTTTCATGGAAGCGCAGACACCCTTCACTGCAACAGCACCTATTTAAATTAGAATAACCCCTTTTCTTATTTAAATATTGTGGAACTCCCTGTTCCACTAGAGAAGGGCAGACAGATGCGGACACAGGCAGCAGTGCGCCCATCTTTCTGTGCTTTATCTAATTCTAAGCATGCTCAGTGCGAATTCCCACTGTGGCTTTTGAAAACATAAATAGCGACTTTAGCAAACGAAGAAAGTAACAAACAACAAAGTCCAAATGTGAGCAAGCCAAAAAGTACTATAGAACAAACACACACTTCCTAACTGATACATAGAATCACATTTTATTCACACATGAAATAGGTCACAGAAATTATTTAAAAACATACAAGACAGCAAACAAACAAAAACAGATACCATCTTAAGAATACCACCAGAGCTTACTACCCATTAATTTCATATCATACATTAAGTGTTATAATGATCTCCATACTGCAGAGTGGAAAAAGTGACCACATAATTTCCCCTGTTCATAAAATAGTACAAATAACAAAAGTTACCTTATGGTTGGTCTTCACTCTCGCGGGAGGCTACCTGTCCCAGGAGCTAGTGACCGAATGAAAATAAGCATATAGCAGTATTCAGCCATTATCCAATACTGCATATCACTTGAGCAGCTTTTGGAAAGGATCAATGTAGAACATTTAATGCTTAACAACCTACGCATATTGTTTAAGTGTATAATGGACACTCAAATAAATGCATAGAGCTTGTTCATGCAAGTATACAAAGTTTGAAGTCATTAAATGACAACTCATTATCACAACAACAACATATTAAAAAATCTAACTTTTGATTGAAGTAAATGTTGAAAGAATAAATTGAAGGCAACAATAACCATTAACAGATTGCTTATTGCTGTTATAACAATATAATAAGTTCTTCACCTCTTGTTCCAGTACTCATCAAATATTTTTGTGCCCTCTGTATGCCCCCCATGGTGCTGCAGGTAATGTGCAATGATTGTAAGGGACTGACTTGTCCATGGCTTGTTTATTCTTACATTTGTTATTGTTGGTTAAATATACCTTACATTTTTGGATTGTTGTCAACTTGTATGGATCCGATCCCCTAAGACTTATGTTAGTTCATGGTCTGTAGTCAGTATATGGAGATGTCTCTTACAGTTCTCTTGCCACTGATTGTAGAATCTACTGACCAATCTACTGACAAATATCCTGTTTGGATCATTATAATTTTATTATTACTATATTTTATTGGATTATAAACTTCAATCAATATTCCTAATATTGAAGCAAATTTTTAAAACCATTCAAAACAATCAACAAACAAATTAAAACAGTTACAATCTTAAGGATACCATGAAGACATTTCCTGATATTACTAAGATAATCTATTGCACAGGCACTTAAAGGTTTCATTTAGAACTTGTGTGGCAACTAATAAGACTTTGGGGCTGATCCAGAGTTTGCGAGTAAGGGAAAAACAGGTGGAAGTATACAGCCAGCTAAACCATTTAGGAAAGTAAGGGAAGCCAATTAATTTACATTTTTTTGCATGCGGGGAAAATACTTTACTTTTGAACATAGAACTTACATGCTGCATAGCTTTATGTTTATTCTATAAATTAGAGTTGAGCTAAGAAACATCAGGTCGGATTCTCACCTAAGAATATTCTTTAAAGACCGCACGAACTGTATGGAATCTACATAACCAAATGGTAGGAGGCATGCCTAATAGCTCTGCTCATATAACTACGAACTTAAGAAGCAATATTCTTAAGTGAGAATCCGGCCCATCACCTCTCAATTCTAATTCTGCTTTCACAATATAAATTTGCCTCCCCTCGCAGTCCAACATGGTATTGCTCAGGTCTACACCTGCACCTAAAAGAGAGCAGCTCTGAATCAGGGCCCTTATTGCCAATATTTGTAAACAACCTCACTACGTTGTATATGAAGATCATTGTAATACTCAGTGTATGGTATTTAATTAAAAGGTGATTTGTCTTTATGGTATCCTTAAGATTGTAACTGTTTTAATTTGTTTGTTGATTGTTTTGAATGTTTTTAACCAATTTGCTTCAATCAACATATAATATGTATGAATAAAATTTGCTTAAATGTTTTAATTAGGAAAGTGTCTAGGACAGGTTGTAATTAAAAGTTTAACGTCGGTCTACAAACTTTTTAATTAAACAAGCACAACTTAGCCAGTCCTCAATCCGATTGGTATGCCAATCAATTTATGACAGCTGCTTCTTACTGCCTTCTACCTTAAAAAAGATCCAGCAAAACAAGTGCCCTAGGAACCACTTGCTACAATACAACCACTTGGGTCTAATCACTCTTTTGAGAGACACACACTTTTTGCTTGGTTCTGAAGCTGGTTGGAAGTTGTATGGTAACTGTTAAAAGTTAAGTGCCCATATTTTTAAACAACCCTGCTGCATAGTATATGAAGATCATTACAATACTCAATGTATGGTATTCTTTTAAAGGATGGATGGTATCCTTAACATGTTAAATGTTTTAATTTGTTCATTGATTAATGAACTTAATGATTAATTGTTTTAATGAGGAAAGTGGGCACTCAGTTTATAGTATTTTATTACTTACTTAATTCTTACTGTAAAAGTGCCAACCCTACAATATGGAAAAACTTATCATGATATACAATATCAAGGACTTCTTTTATATTGTTATTTATATGTACTCAGCAAACAGAGCACCCAATATTACTAGTTTAAATTAGAGGTGGAACTACCATTGGTGCAACTGGTGCAACGGCACCAGGGCCCATGCTGATACAAGGGCCCATAACCGTCATCACCGCACCGCCGAAGCTCCTCACCGGGTTACCTGGGATATCATCAGGGCCAAAGCATATTTTTTGCACCTGGGCCCACAACTCGCTAGTTGTGGGCCCAGGTGCAGAAGGGTAGTCTAGCTGGAAATAGTTTGAAAGATTGGAGGGTGTTAGATTGCCTTATAGGTTGTGGTAGGTTATTGCAGTGCAGAGGGGCAGACCAGGAGAAGTCTTGGATGCAGGGAGTGAGAGGTAGTTAACAGGTTAGAGTTAAGTTCAGCGGTCACCAGCAGACCGGAGAGGTCGAGCGGTAGTGTGGATGGAGATAAGGGAGGAGAGGTAGGGGGCGACCTGACTGCCTGTTTATACTTCTCTTTGCTCTGCCAACACCACATACAGCCATTCAGGATTGCCTGCCTATCACAAGGAGGGTTATAATAAGGAGTGTACTTTACTTCGGCGGGGACGACCGCATGTATGTGCTCTTGGCTTCTGAGTTTAGTAGCACAGAGTATTTACCTTGGATGGGATTCAGATGTTAATTCACCTCCTGATGATTTGGTGGTTAACATAATGTTTGAGCCTCCCAATTATCTGCTCTTGGTGCCACATTGCTGTGAAGTACCAAAAAGTGTTTTAGGAATTGGATCTCACTAAGGGATGTATTGCAACACTGTATTCTGTGACTTAGATTCTATCTGGATATTTACATCAATCAGCGCTACAATTGGATATTTATCAATTCTATTATTTTTGATTTTTGATCACAGAAAAATATAATTCAATTAACTTTGGTACATTGCGGTTGCATATACAGGATCCTTAAAATACAAATAAATAGGAGGAAAAAGTGCAAGGTCTACCCCTAATATAACCTCTAAAAAATGGGTGTTGGTGTAGGGACTAAATATAAGAAGTCAATATTAATCCCATCTGTAAATGGAGAATAGTCTCATATAATGAAAATGTCCAATATCCAATTTACAATCTTCCATAAAATCTTGTATATATTGATGTTTCCCCCAAAAACGGGTGTAAACATGTAAAAGAAAAGAGAAATACAAGTGGTAATAGCAGCAATAAATTCCAATAATCATTTAATGTAACAAATGCAAAAAGCAATATATTCCAAGCGGAACAAGAAACAATGTATCCCAATAAAAGCAAAATCAAATAACAAATTGCCATCAAACTGGACAGTCAATACCCCAGAGCAAGTTGTCCATCAGAGAGAGGATACGCTGATAAGATGTGCCGTTCCCGGGACAAGGAAGTTTCCACGTGTGCCGTGTTACCAAGCTCTCCTTCTCCTGTGGTGAAGTCCGTGATGTAATCTGCTGTGCCGTGCTGTAGGCTGACGCGTTTCGGGTGCGATCCACCCTTTATCAGAGAGATCTCTTTGATAAAGGGCAGATCGTTCCTGAAATGTGTAAGAGGGCTACAGCACGGCACAGCAGATTACATCACAGACTTCACTCGCAGTAGAAGGAGACCTCAGTAAGAGGAAGGCACACGTGGACGCTTCCTGTCCCGAGACTGGCACATCTTATCAGCGTTCGTTCCTCTCTCTGATGGACAACTTATTTACTTCTTATATTTAGTCCCTAAACCAACACCCATTCTTTTAGAGGTTATATCAGGGGTAGACCTAGCGCTTTTTCCTCCTATTTATTTGTATTTTAATGTCTTATTTATTGGGGATTGCTAGATCCCTTGATATGTAGGAATAGCTGCTGGTTTGTTCTTAGCGAAACAAATTCACTCTCTTTATTGTTTCAGCTATATACAGGATCCTGTTTATTCGTATACTAGTTGGAGACTTTACTGTCTAAAGTGGTTTTGGTTAAAGGGGCTTCATTCATCCACATTTTTGTGTCCCTTTTGTTACATCATTGTTTATAGATTTATTAGTTGGCAACCAGCATATAGTTTATTATTAAATAGGTGGCCACCTGACATTTGCATTAGTTGGGTATAATCATATGCATATTTTATTCTATTTTAGATATTTTAATTACTATTTATATGCCAAATATACATGTTTATGGTTTATTATGTACAAATAAAGGTTTTCTAATATTGGATAAAGTGTAATGCCAATATCTGTTTATTTATTCACAACTTAAAACAAGTTTATTTTCTTATTCACTTGTTTTGTGTTGAGGAGTTTGAAGAGAATTCTGAAAGGGACAGGATGCCAGTGTAGAGATAGACAGAGAGGGAAGATGGAGGCAGTACATTTGGAGAGGAAGATGAGTCTAGCTGCGACATTATGCATAGATTGTAGGGGAGTGAAATGGACTAGAGGGAGGCCTGAGGCCAGAGAGGAAAATGTTGCAGTAGCTGAGACAGGAGATAACGAGAGAATGAACAAGCATTTTAGTGGCATCTGTGGTTAAGAAGGGTCTGATGTGAGCTATGCTGCGAAGCTGAAAGCAGCAAGGCAGTTAGAGGGCATGGATGTGGTGGTAAAGGAAAGTGAGGAGTCAAGGATAACACCCAGGCAGTAGGCTTGGGTGGAGGAGGAGATGGTGGAGTCACCAATAGTAATGGAGGTAGTAGATGTAAAGGGGCTACGTGAAGGAGGGAAGAATACGATTTCAGTTTTGTCCATTTTAAGCATGAGAAAGTGCTGGGACATCCATGAGATGGCTAAGAGTCAATCTGATACTTTGAACAGGAGAGAGGGGGAGAGGTCGTGCAGGAGAGATAGATTTGAGTGTCATCTGCACAGTTTAAAGATGGTCATATACTAGAGCGATTATCTGCCCGATTTTCCAATAATAATATGATCAGCAGAATTATTGCTCAAGTGTATGGTAACGATTTTTGTGCCAATCATCCAATAAAAGAACACCTTTTAAGCGATTATTTGATCTTTTGACATGTTTGATTTAAATCGGGGAAAATCAGACGATAAGATGTAAAATCGTACAGTGTATGGGCATTTCATGATAACTGTGATATTTTCACTGATAACTTCCTGGTGACGTTATTACTTTCCTAGGTGGGATTATGCAAATGTCACATGACACTTTGCCGTTTCCTTCTCTTCCTGTTTTCTGTCCTTTATTGAATTAGTGTGACAAATTTTACACATTTGGAGAATGCATATGTACTGGACCCTGCATTGGAACTCTGGACTTTTAAAGAAGCCTGCATGTGTACCCTGGACTCTGGATTTTTAATGGAATCTGCATATGAAATGGACCCTGTATGTGTATTATGGACTTTTAATGGAGCCTGCATATGAAATGGACCCTTTATGAGAACTATGGACTTTTAATATATGTGTAAGCTCTTGCCCATGTTCAAGACACCCCATGTCTTGATCACGGGGTGAAAAATGTTTTATAAACAGCATACGACAAATAAAAAACATAGGTTGGTGTATGGGCAAATGTGATTTTTTTGGGGACGATAATGTTCAACTGAAAATCATGTAGTGTATGACACTGATATTATTAAGGACTCTACTTTAGTTATTAGTGAATTCATGCAATTTTCAATAATCGCTCTAGTGTATGACCACCTTCAGGAATTTCTATACAATAACAATCCTCAAATCAAGATTTTTCTCACACTAGAGGGGAAATATAGTGCTGAGCGTCTTAAACTTCATGATAGCATTGCCTACAAGGTTAGAGTGAGTCATTATTAAAAGCTATGAATTTTTTATGTTACAGCCACCTCTAATGCACCATGGGTGAGTTCATATCCAAAGTAAAGGAAAATCAACTGCTTTATATCTAATTATTTACTGTTTCTACTACTATAAATACTTCTAAAACATGACCTTAATATAAGAAATTCTTACTACTATTTTAATGGAGCCTGCATATGAAATGGACCCTTTATGAGAACTTTGGACTTTTAATATATGTGTAATGTAAGCCCTGGCCCATGTTCAAGACACCCCATGTCTTGATCACGGGGTGAAAAATGTTTTATAAACAGCATAAGACAAATAAAAAATATAGGTTGGTGTATGGGCAAATGTGATTTTTTGGGGGGACCATAAAAGTATATGAAAAATCTGAGGTTTTTTTTGACATTTTCTAACAATGTTCAACTGAAAATCATGTAGTGTATGACACTGATATTGCTAAGGACTCTAGTGTAAAAATCTTAAAGATTATTAGTGAATTCATGCAATTTTCAATAATCGCTCTAGTGTATGACCACCTTAAGGAATTTCTACACAATAACAATCCTCAAATCAAGATTTTTCTCACACTAGAGGGGAAATATAGTGCTGAGCATCTTAAACTTCATGATAGCGTTGCCTACAAGGTTAGAGTGAGTCATTATTAAAAGCTATGAATTTTTTATGTTACAGTCACCTCTAATGCACCATGGGTGAGTTCATATCCAAAGTAAAGGAAAATCAACTGCTTTATAGCTAATTATTTACTGTTTCTTCTACTATAAATACTTCTAAAACATGACCTTAATATAAGAAATTCTTACTACTACTAAGTAAATATTTCTGTCTTCTATACTTTATTCCACTACAATCAAAGATATACATATATTTTTTTTTTTCAAGAAATGGTGCATAATTAGGTAAAACACTAGGTGACTTACCCGCACTTACCCGACAAGAGGCCATCAGGCGGCTGTTCTACCAATGTGCCTTTAAACGTGGCACTCAGTAGCTGCAGTCCCTTGCCTCCTGGCTCCTCCTACGATCCTCCTGCTCTGACGTCCTCGTGGTTGCTGGGCGCCGCCATCTTGCTGATCATCACATGGGTAGCATCTTCCAATCGGACTGCAGACCAGGGGATCACATGAGCGGAGTGGCCAATCCTGAACCAGGGCAGGCTATATAAATAGCAGGCACTGTTCTATCAGTGCCAGAACAACTTTGTCACTGAAGGTGTCTGGTTCTATTGAACTATACCAAGCCTGCTGTCTTATATCAAGCTTGCTGTGTTAATCCAAGCCTGCTGAGTTATACCAAGCCTGCAGCATTACTCCAAGCCTGCTGTGTTAATCCAAGCCTGCAGCATTATTCCAAGCCTGCTGTGTTATACCATGCCTGCTGTCTTATACCAAGCCTGCTGTGCAATCCAAGCCTGCAATATTATTCCAAGCCTGCAGTACTATTCCAAGTCTGCAGTATTTATCCAGTCCAGCTGATTCCAGTCCAGCTGATCCCAGTCCAGTTGATCCCAGTTCAGCTGATCCCAGTCCAACTGATCCCAGTCCAGCTGAATCCAGTCCAGCTGAATCCAGTCCAGCCATACCCAGCCCTGCTGATCCAGCTCTATTCTCCAGCCTGAGGAGGCTACCTGACCAACGTGTGCGCCTATGTGCAAATACTATCTAAGACCTCCCAGTTTTCTCTTCACCTCTCCATGTCCATCACCTCTCCAACCCGTGACTGATCCTGACTACTCCAAGGCCGTTACATGTGGATATTAATTTTAGGGAATAAATTTTCTCTTATCCACGTACAACTTTATTGTTGCCACCAATCATTGTATAAGGTTGATAAAAACATATCATTGTATTGCATAATTGTGCATGCAATGTGGAATTGGTAGTGCTATATACATTAATGAAATGAAGATTCATTAAAAGATGGCCAACTCCGGAACCTGCTGACATTGTGGTTACACCTGTGGAGGAATCAACACCACCAACGCATATCAACCTCTTTGCCTGACCCTCCTCCTCCATTGCCTGTTGGCACCGGGTTAGTCAGTGTCCACTCCACACTTACACAAAGCACGTTCCGTATCCTCCACCCCTTCCTCCTCATTCTCTTCCTCAGGTAATGTTAAGGGTAAGCATCTCATAGGATAACACGCGACGCAGACATAACAGGCCACCAATTTTGTCAGGTTCCACTGCGGCTGCTGCAGGGTCAGAGTTGGTGTATTGTTCATACACAGTGTTGGCAAGGGGGCTGCATCAATATATGTATAGGACAAAATAAAAAATCGCAGCTATGTCGATATTTTCACCACTGATGGTAGAAAAGACCTAAAGATTGCAAGACGCAAAGGGGCATGGGGGAGGAGCAGTACAAATCCTATGAGACATGGCTGTACTGCATTTACACTTTTACAGACTGCTACTTGTCTACACTTCCTACTTAATTTAGAGGTATCTTCACCGGGTTCATGGCATTTACATGCACAATAACAGCGCAGCACGGCTGGATTGTGACAAGGTATTCCGATAAAACCATGATGGCCAGCTGAGCTTAAGTTGTGGCTTTAAGGATGTATAATTGTGGCTTGATGTCATGCACAGGGAAAGTGGGTCGGCAGCGTTCTCACCCCCATACTGCCATAGCCGTTTTCAGCACAGTGGCGCCGGGGAGTGCCCCCTTGCAAAGAGGAAAATGTTATGTCTATAACAATTCCTAGTGTTCACAGGGCAGCAAGTGCCTATATGGCCACTCTTTTCTCTGCTGCGGCACAGGTCACCCAGTCAGAGAATGTCCAAAGCCCCAAAATCCGATGGCACCTTTTAGAGCTCCCAAACACCTTGGACTTAAGCATGGCCAGGTTTCCCATTAATTTGCAAAAACTAAGGGAATGGTTAGGGGGGTACTCTTACAAGCAGAGAGCGGATTTCCTCCTTTGCAGTTTTAATGATTTTACCTTCTGATTCTGGGGGCGGTGTCCAGAATTTTATCTCGGAATTTGAAGTCCGCTTGACAGTTCC
This sequence comes from Limnodynastes dumerilii, assembly GCA_011038615.1. Lineage (NCBI taxonomy): Eukaryota > Metazoa > Chordata > Amphibia > Anura > Limnodynastidae > Limnodynastes > Limnodynastes dumerilii. The sequence goes on from WWET01004049.1 coordinate 132,977, forward strand.
CTTTGGAGCTCAGGCAAAAAATTGCCAAGGAGCTATCGGATGGCCGGTCCTTTTTTGTGGCTCATTATTTAGACAATTTCCACAGGTTCCAGATGCTGTGTGAAATTGCTGTTTTCCTTGCAGACCTTTTTCTTTTCCCTAGTTGTGCCGGTTGCTCATGATAAAACTGAAGGCCCAATACTGCGACTGTCCTTTTTAGGTAGAGAGATAGACACAGTTGCAAATATTTGCAGGCTCCCAGAGGATATAGTATCATAACTAAGGGATGGGATTAAAGGGGTGCTATCTGTCTTACAAGTATTGCTACAAAAGCTTTAATTGATATTAGGCTCTCATTTTGCATGGAGAGTCATTCCAATGGAAAGGGTTTTCTGCCACAGAATGAAGAGAACAACAGTTGGACTATCTAGTCCTCGGGCTGTAATTCAAGTTTCCCCTTCCATAGCTGTGGATTTGGCTATTAGAAGGACCTTAATCATGAACTTCAATGGGGTGATGGTATAGCCCGCTCCCCCTGTTTAAAATCATAAATTAAAATTACACACAGATGGGGTGGGTGGCAGATGCTTTGGTGACTCTAGCACTGTTACAGGTGCTATATATATTTATCTATAGCACTATTTTTTCTATTTCAGTATGTTAGGGAGCCTTGCATTTTTTTTTAAAACTACATGACCACGTCGGCATTTCTGATTTCACGTGCCTTGAAGGGATGCCGGCCCACAACCGTTCACATTCTAACTTGCCTTATAGGAGCCACTATGGTTGTAACTTCATTCCTCTACTGCTGCTTTTCAAGTAGCGCTTTTAGGTTGAGCATGTTGGTCGCCACCTCTAATGACTCACTGTCATCAAGTATGCTTTCAGTAAATTTTCATCTTTTGGATGATGTGTTGAAGTGCAAAATACACATACGTAAGACAGCTGAAGATCAGTTTGGAGGCTGCAAAGTTTGGACTTCACTCCTTTCGCACCGGGGCAGCAACGTCAGCAGCTTAAAGTGGTACCTCAGTGACAGAAATCCAGGCACTTGGAAGATGGCTCTCTTTGGCATAAGAGAGATACATTCGACAACAACTCAGAGCCCATGGTGATTCAGGTTTTGCATGTTCCTGGTTTTTGATTCCTTTCCTATGAGGCCCTGGACAGCCACTGGATTAGCCGACACTGCTTGCTGCATTTGCAGGGACAGGAAGGGATTTTTTTCTCTTGGCCTGGGGCAACACTTAACCCCCCTGATTAGAAAAGAACCCTGCAGAAGGTTTTTTTTACCTTCACCCAGGCGCTGACAGCTCCCCTGTTTAACCCTTAGCTAGGATGTATTTCAATTGTTACTCTGTTCAGTTTGGTTGTTTTGTTTTTCCATAAAGTCAATCACTTTCTTTTTCAAATTTCCTTACAGCATTGGCAGTGGGTATGTGGAAGTTCTTGATAATGGTTCATTCCTTTATTTACTGGGCATCAGGGTATCCCCTGGCCCACGGCAGATCTCTAAAGGAGTCAGTGGATTTGAGATCGTCCAGTAGGTGGGGAATACTGAGGTCCTTGTTTTTGGGTGATGTAGTCAAAAAATGTAGGCTGTTTAGTCTTCCCAATGTGGTAATCCTGCACTTAGGCGGCAATAAAGTAGAGTGCCCTTATTACAGCTTACTTTATATATTAAGCGGGATTTGCTTTTGGCTTTTGAGCACTGTCCAGATATCCTTTCGGTATGCTCAGATATTGTTCCTCGTCAGAACTGGAGGTTTTCCAACAATGGTTTGGCTATGGACAGCATATGTCAGAAGGTGAATCAGACAAAGAAGTATGGATATAAGGATATAAAAAGATATAAGAAATAGTGCACTCCAAACCTATGTATATTCAGAAAAAAATTAATTTTTATTCAAATTAAATATACCAGAAAAATAATCTCCACATGGTTAAAAAAAAAGAGAAGACATAAAGACTACAAGTATCACAAGGACATGTATTAAAAACAAAAGAGAAACACAGACTCCACTGCTCCACTCAATTCAAAAAGACATCAATATATAGAAGCATGAATGGCCATAGTAAATCCCTGCACTTAAAAGAGAAATCAAAGAAATAAACAAAAAGACCACCTCATGGTGGGGCTTCACTCCACATGGGAGCTGCTGTCTGACCCTACCTGTAGTGGCCGTCAGTCGCATACACAGCAAAAAACGGGGTTGATAAACAAAGGAAGATAGTGTCAGTGAAGGAGGCTGGAGCAGCATGTCAGCGTAACCGACACATGTTTCGCAAATAGGCGCTTTTTCAAGGTGTAGCGTCTATCCTGGAGAGGCATCTTTATATCGCCCTGTTGAACAGCTGATTGATAGAGTGTCGGAGGATCTGTAATTACTGAGTCTGAAGGAGGAAGCAACGATAGCACTGCAAACTGTCGAAACAGAAAATTAATTGATTCATAACCACACCATTCATTGCATAGTGACAGAACAAAGGAAAAATAGTTACTTTGTTGTGTTTTGTAAGACATTACTACATTGAGATAAATAAAATGAATCACAATGATATATTGTATCATAATTGCAGGAGGAAGAGATTATTAAACGGACCAAAGGCATGTATTGTCATTATGTTAGTTTGTTCAAAGAACTCATAATGAGAAAAGTTGGGATATCTCTAAAGCAAAATTGATTCAATAAAGAGTGGCTGTCTATATATAAAGGCAGCAGCAAGGTAAATATAGACAGTATGCAATACGGAAATGGCTTCAGGAAGTCAATTTTGTCCAAAGAGATGTACCATAAATAGCCAATTTTCTATTGCCTCTATTGCAAAAAGAGTGAAATTACAGATAGTCTTAAAGGGCCAGTGCAGCTATTTAGTATCTAAAATAATATCACTATTCATAAGACCACTCAATTTCAGAGGTGAATATACATAATAATAATTACAAAAAGTGAAGTCTCATTTATCTACAAAAGGTAAGGTAGTCTTATTAAATTAAATTATTGTCTGTATATATTTTCCAACTGTATTGTACAAAGACAAACAGTGAGTCACCATGCAAATTAATATTAAGTTCCATGATTCCAATAGTGTATCAATATAGAAATTTTATCAAAAAGAAAGAGCAATATTGGTAAATTACCCTTATTTGTTGAAAAACTAAATAGTTAGAGATGCCCCATAACTTGAGTATCAAACAGCATATATAACTTTATGAAGGGACAATCTCAATATTGGGAAAATAAATCCAGTCACAGAAAATAGATTAATTGTAATATTATTTCCCAAATGTATTTCACAAACCGATTCAAATTTTATAAAAGTTAAATAGGTAGACTCATTTCATGGTCTATCAAGCCTACTATCTAGTAATAAACTTATTTATGTAACAAGCAGCTTACAGGTTTATACACGGAATAGTAATTAGAACTAACCTAGCTGCCAAGCAGATTTTGAATACAAAATGAAAGGGTTTATTGAGCCCTCGAGGGCAGACTGAGTTCATGAGGTAAATGTACTTAGCCTCAATTTTGTGGAGCTGAGCACTAATATCCCCCCCTCGTTTGTCATTTGCCAATTTGTACATACCATACATGATAGTACCATCAAGACAACTATTGTGACACATAAGAAAGGGTTTAGCCACACTAGTTAGAGGTTTAAAAGCAGTTTGATCTTTGGGTCCATTTCTAATACTATGGGAATGCTCCCCCAATCTCACTCTCAAAGATCTTATAGTCATGCCCACATAGATCTGTGAGCATGGGTAGATAAGACAATAAATTACTCCCTTAGTAGAGCAGTTGATAAAAGAATTTATCACATGTGTCTGTCCAAATCTATCTGAAAACTCCTTAGTGGGCTGCATGTATTTGCATATAGAGCAGTGGCTTCAAGGATAGGATCCTTGTAATACCTTTTTAGTCTCACCCTGCCTTACAAAATGGCTTCTTACAAATTGGTCACGAAAATTTTTGGAACGACGGCAACTAATACTGACCCTGCCACCCAGTTTCTCAGTTAGGTAACTGGGTTCCTATTTACGCCTACGCATTACTCCCTTGGTACCTGAAAAGGGTCCACAAGATTTGGATTCCGTGAGAGGTCCATTTCTAATACTATGGGAATGCTCCCCCAATCTTACTCTAAAAGATCTTTTAGTCATGCCCACATAGATCTGTGAACATGGGCAGATAAGACAATAAATTACTCCCTTAGTAGAGCAGTTGATAAAAGAGTTTATCACATGTGTCTGTCCAAATCTGTCTGAAAACTCCTTAGTAGGCTGCATGTATTTGCATATAGAGCAGTGGCTGCAAGGATAGGATCCTTGTAATACCTTTTTAGACTCACCCTGCCTTACAAAATGGCTTCTTACAAATTGGTCACGAAAATTTTTGGAACGACGGCAACTAATACTGACCCTGCCACCCAGTTACCTGAGTCGTTTTTTGGAGTCGTTCCAAAAATGTGTTTTTGCTGTGCATGCGACTGACGGCCACTACAGATAGGGTTAGACAGCGGCTCCCATTTGGAGAGAAGCCCCACCGTGAAGTGGTCTTTTTGTTTATTTCTTTGATTTCTCTTTTAAGTGCAGGGATTTACTATGGCCATTCATGCTCTCTATATATTGATGTCTTTTTTGAATTGAGTGGAGCAGTGGAGTCTGTGTTTCTCTTTTGTTTTTAATACATGTCCTTGTGATACTTGTAGTCTTCATGTCTTCTCTTTTTTTATTAACCATGTGGAGATTATTTCTCTGTTATATTTAACTTGAATAAAAATTTATTTTTTCTGAACATACATAGGTTTGGAGTGCACCATTTCTTATGTTGGTCTTTTGTAGGGTCTTATATTCCTACTTCTTTGTCTGATTCAATTAATTACCAATAGGTTGCACCCGCTGGGGTTACTCTCATATATTCAAGAGTGTTCCCAGCATCTCATTTTTGATATTCCACTGACCCAGACTGGTGCGGGATAATAAAACTCTGTACATTATATATGTCAGAAAGTGAATAGGTCCATTAAAGTCTGGCATGTTGTTCATCACCCAGGTATTCAATATTATAAGCCAAACTTTATAGGCCCGATGGTGTCAATCTGTCAGCTGCAGGGATGGAGGTTTTTGTGATTGGCATTTTGGAGTATATTAGTTCAGTATAGTTGTAGTGATGGTGGTGTGACATGATTTTATCTGGTTGTTGGCGATAAGCAATAGCAAGCTAGCAATGTGACCTTGAAAGTCCGAAGCAGTGCTAAGTGCTTGATTGTTTGGTAGAGGGCCGTGGGCTTTGTCTGGTTCAGGCAGGCTCAGCCATTTTCCGGTCATTGCATTCGAGTGGAGCGCTTAGGCAACAGTGAAGCTGGAGATGATTTTGTTTGTTTACATTTGTAACTGTATTGCTATTTTGCTGTTTATTTCCCCCATCAAATTTAAGAGTTAAAATTCAAGTTAGTCAATTTAAGACTTAATGCCCCCTAAAAAAATATTTTTATAAATATTCCAACACTTAGTTTAACCCCTAATTCAGTGCTCCTCAACCTTTTCTTACCCTAGACACACCTAAGCCCTTCCCAGAATTCCGCGGCACACCTAAGCCCTTCCCAGAATTCTGCAGCACACCAAAAGCAAAATATACAAAATTACAGGAATTACAAAGTACATACACAGATATTACATTATTTTTTATTTTATAAATTAAAAAATNACATAATGAGGATGAGTACTGGGCAGAAATAATGCTGATGAGTACTGGGCAGACATGATGATGAGTACTGGGCAGCTTATGGAGCATATTTATATATGCTATTGTGCTATGTTTCTGGGGAAGTTGTATTAAAATAATGGAGTTAAGAAAGACTGTCATATTTACTAGGCAACTGTTAATGCTACTACCAAAAAAGAAGCACAATATTATGTTAGCTATGCCTAAAATGTAAAATAAATATGTTTGCATCTTTCTATAATTTACTGCAATTCAATAATCTTCCTATAATGGTGTACAATTCAATGCAATGTACCAGATTTATTTCTATTTCACTTAATGCGCTTTAAGCTTCTGTGTTTAAGCTTGGGCGCAAAAATCTATGTTTGCTTACCCAAAAATTTGGGCTTGGGCCGACCCTGATGTAGAGTAACTGACCACTTGTAATCTACTTTACATATATATTTTTATGCAACTGTACACTAATTCTATTGAACCCTTTCCTTGTAGTAGAAAAGTACTATGTCTACTTAAGTATAGATATAAATGCCAAATACAGATCAATATGCAAAGAGAGACAGGCAAGCATTCTTTACAGGCTTAGGCTATACAAACAGCTATGTAGAGCTGACACATTTCCTATATTATTGATATGTTATCAGTTATTTTAACTTTACTGTTTAAAAGAATTGCTCAACTTCAAATATATGCACATGCACATGCACAGGACTTTGGAACACTGCTGCCACTGCTGTGTAAGGAATATCCACCAACTTTAAAAGCGCAAAAAATAACCTATAAGCAGCCAGGACACCTCCATGGAGAAGTCTCAAATCTCCCAAAAAGTGCAAATGAAAGTAAAATATTGGTGAGGGTTTCCAGGCGCTAAGGCTTATCCTCAGAGAAAAACACAGATGGGGGAGGGGGGTTTGTGCCAGTGGAAAAATATGGAGTAATATTAAATATTATCCACATAAATCTAAAAAACCAGGTACCCCTTTAAGGGTTAAGAGAGTCCGTGTGGTCCATCTTAAGAATAATAATTAAAAAGAGAAGGTCTAGAGGATAGATCTAACAGTCTTTAAAAAGTCAGTTTCCAATAAGTGGTCCTTGGCTCCAAAACACAAATGACGTGAAAATAAGAGCAAACAAACTTTAATTAATACATACTACAAAAAAAACTACTATAAAATGGAACAGAACAGCATACCAGGGGAAGATGAAAACTGCGACCGCGAGTGGTGGATTCTGCCAGATGAAGTGCCCAGGTGTGGCGTTCTCACCAGCCTCGATGTAGGGTCCCTGGATGATGACGTCCCGTTCTGAAGACCGGCTCCTGACTTACGTGTTTCGAGCTCTCCTGAGCTCTTTCTCAAAGTCGATGCCGGTGTCTGGGCAGTCTCCTTTTTATATGCTACTCCCTCTAATCTTCCGTTTTTTAAAAAACTACCAATTTCTACCACTGGCACTAAAAACACTTTAAATCTCTGCTACACAGTGACAATTTTAAAAACATAGACATATGTTACAAAATATGAACAATTACTTTTCACAGAAATTATTTGTAAAATATACATATTGTCCGGATCTCTTAAAGGGGAAATACCATATAAATACAATCTCATACAAAATGTGACCATCCTTTACTTGTTAGCAAGAATAGGATGCAAACCCTTCTGTTTAAAAGTGCACATATATGAATGTGCTGTTTTAGTGTACATTATAGTAAGTAAGTTATGATGAAAATAGACAGAAATCCATAATAAATACAGTAAATGAAGTGATGATGTGTTTAACCTTTTGGCTAAATAAAGTGCATGAATATCTTAAGAAGTGGTACTTCAACAAAGTGACTGTGCAATTAATGATGGTGATTATCCTTATTGAATTGAAATACTATAATTGCATAGATAATGTGCTGAATAAATAAGAAACAAATAAGAACCGCTTTTTTGATTTGGACTAGAAAACAACTTGTGCAAAAACAACTTGTGTACATAAACAAATTTAAAATTTAAAATTTAAAATGACCATTCAAAAGGACCTTTAAACAACTTCATAAGAGCGTCTCAATATCCGAGAAAACCTTCAATGTCATCTGGCTCCTTATTATAAATAAATATAGAAACCTTTTTGCCTTACAAAAAACCTCACCTGACCAAACAGCTAATGTAATGTGAAAGAATAAGGTAAGTATTGATAATATCGGGTTATTTTCAGTGATTACGAGGAACTAGTAAAAGACAGAAAACTCAAGAGGGCTACCGTTCCCCTCTGTCTCTTTTATTATTTTATTCCCATCTGCCTCCCTTTTTAAAAAATGAATTAATGAATTAAATACGGTAAGTATAGGGACTTACATTTTTTAATTAATCCCTCATCCTTATTCAAATATATAATGAATAAATATGTATCTAAACCTGAATTGGTCTAGAAAACAAAACTCAATCCTACGTTAATCCCGATTATCTTTCAGTGAATGTAGTGCAAAGGACATCTGGGCCTACCTACCTGCTCTGATCCCTATCTATCTTCAATGGTTAAAAAATTAAGGACTATTAAAAATATGGGTGCTAACTCCCAGAGTCATACAGACCTTTTTTACCTTATTTATCCCTATTTTTACCTCTACATATATCCCACCGCAACCATACAGTTATGTGATGTGAAGGGGGGAAAAATAATAATGGATATAAAATTGGATTAAAATCAAAGTCAAAGTCATACCTGAAATGTGGTGCATCTTGTTTTAGCAGTATACTATTTACCTGGGGTGAAATTGGCGTAGCTGATGGGCGCATAGTCCTTGTCTTCATACAGTACTCAAAATTCCCAGGGAGTCTCCTTCCTGGTACTAGTCGGGCCCACTGGGTTTAGCTTCCGAGATCGGACGGATCCGGGCGCTTACCAAGTAGTATGACTGTATACATTGAGCTTCCAACCCCTTAACCAACAATCCAGCTCACTTACCTCCAGGAGTGGGTGCCCGGGGGATTAGGGACTTAAAGGAACCATTTCAACTCAAAGTCCTGATTCAGTCCCCTGAGGTTCCATCGAATTGAGGTCAAAGATACACCACATTTCAGTTTTTGCTAGGGCTGAAAGGTGGTCTTTGGTCCTCCAGTTGGCCTGGACCTGTCGGATAGCACAAAAATAAATCAATTGTTTGGGATCACTATTATGAACTTCTTTTAAATGGGCAGAAAGCGAATGGGTCATAACCCCCTTCCTAATATTCCTTAGGTGTTTTGCCCATCTCACTTTCAATGGCCTGGTAGTACGACCTATGTACTGTTTATTTCATGTGCACTCCAATATATATATACAAAGTCACATGTTATAAATTCATTGTTCTTCATTTTTTTACCATTACTCCGTGATATAACATTCTCTGTTTTCTTTGTTGTTAGAGTATTAGGGCTATTAATACACATTGGACATTGTCCACATCGATAGAAACCTTTACTTTTGATACCCCCTATTTGAGTTTGTTCTCGGAAGGCTGATCTTACCAGTTTCAAAATGTAAATAATATATATCAAAGAAATTCAACAATACAATTAAAAGTGAATAGTGGTACACCGGAATTCAAAATTTGTGTCAATATAATTGCTTATAGCAGAATAGAAAACATATTACTTCACCGTCAATATAAGAAGCGATCTTCTCACAGTGTTAGGTAGAGTTTTTAACGGGAGATATTGCGGTAATCCATAGTAATCCATAGTATATTGCACCGACTACTATCCCTAATCGTCTACAAAATAAGAAACCTTTCCTAGGCCTTCCGGCTATGTCTCCGCACCCATGGAAGGAGGGGGGAACAAACACCACACAGAGTACAGGTATTGATATTCACAACGTCTCTGAAGCATGCTCTCTCCGCCACCACACCTACCAGAGATCGCTTACCTCCGAGTACTGCAACCTGTCCTCTGTCACGTGTCCTCCTCACGCTGCCCTAGCCAGGGCTTGGTGCCCTCTACCACTAACGGAGCCTAGCGCTCCCTGTGGCCTAAACAGGACCTGTCGCCCTCTACTCCGGCAACCTAACCGCCCAACATGAGCCTAGCGCCCAACACTAACAACAGGGCCTAATGCCCTTTAACCCAAACAGGGGCCTAGTGCCCAACCTACCGCACCTGTTCCTAACCAGGGCCTAGTGCCCTGCTAACCAAGGGTCTAACACCCTTCTAACCATATCCCAGGTATAGTGCCCGAACCTAATCAAGGACCTAGCGCCCGCTAATCAACACAGGGCCTATTGCCTCTAACAAAGGGCCTAGCGCCCTATAACAAAGGGCCTAGCGCCCTTATCTAACCCAGGGTCTAGTATCATTTAACTCTTGTTACCTATAGGGCCTAATGCCCTGTACTAATGGGGTCTAACACCCCTCTACCTAATAGGGCCTAGAACCCTATAACACTATTGGGCCTAATGCCCTCAGATGGGGGTCCCCAGCCCCTGTGTCCGTAGGAGGGGTGTCTGGGGCTCCAGTCCAGGCCTGGACTGGGCCGTACCATTGGCAGCAGTGGGACAGTGAAACTGGCTTTCCCAGCCTGGGGCCACCATACGCTCGTTGTCAAGGGGTTAATACTGCCCAGGGTTTAATGCTGTCACCAGGGGATACCAGGGTCTATGTAGGAAAACAAGTGACAATAGTCACTTACCCATCCACGCAGGATGGGAGACAGTGGAGGCAAAGTGGAGCTCTTTTGCATTGCTCTCCACTGCCTCCCTTGCTGTCTTCTACCTTCTGGCGCCGCTTCTTCCAGTTCTTCAAGATCTTCTCTTCTCTTCTCAGACGCTTCTGGCCCTTTTCTCCTCCACAGCGCTGCAATTCTTCCTCCTTCTTGGGCCTCTTCCGGCCACTGCTCCTGCCTTCCGGCCCATGCGGTGGATTTTCAATCCAACCACAGGGGCTGATGCCCCTGTGCCGCAGGGGAATCTGGATGCAGTGCTGCGGTGAGCCCTGCAAGGCTCACCGCGCTGCCCTTTTTTCACAATGCCATGTGACCACAACGCCATGTGACCGGCTGGCAGCCAATCAGAATTAATTGGCCACCAGACAGAGTCCCTGGCGCTGGGGGACGGCACACTGCCATTCCCCACCGCGCTACTCACACTTATATAGAGCGAGAAGCGCATCAGCGTTTCACCTATCCACCAGATACACAATCATTAATATAGAAATATGTTGCCCTGATGTCTGAACGCTGACTGTTGGGAACTGTTACATAAGTTTTTCCCTCTACCTAGCCATGAATTATATAACTAGCTAGGGAAATTGCGGCTGTTAGTGTGTGAGACATACAGAGAGCCCGGACAATATACCGGGTTATAGTGTAACGAACGGAGCTCTAACAGTGGTGTTCACTCGTATGGTACAGGCTAAACTCTAATTTTCTAAAATAAGGAATACTGTTCTTTAAAACAAAGTCTTGAGATAGAAGTAACATTGGCCCTGATTCAGAGATTGAAAATAAGAACTTAAAGTTACACCTGGGCTAAACTATGTTGATTTCAAATTTCATTTGTTGCAACAGTATTATAGTTAAAAGGTGATGTTTCCCAGCTCAAGTCTAATTAGCAGTTTAAAAGTGAAGCTCATCAGGTATCTGTGTGCAATAAGTAAAAGCAAAGCATTCTCCCTGCATGCATAGAATGAAATCAACATGGTTTTGCCCAGATGTAACTTTAAGTTCTTATTTTCAGCCTCTGAATCAGGCCCATTGTTACTTTATTCATGATTTGGTTACAGAATAGTCCTTTGATTGGAATAAAAATATGATGATATAAAAGGTATAAAAAAAAGTATATTCCCTTATATCAGCTTGGTATTCTACTGATAGTAAAATAAGTCATTGGTTGGTGGATAGTGTTTTTGAATAAATAAATGTTAATACTTTTCTACTTTTCTATTATATTTTAATATTTACTTTGCTTTTAACATTTAACAAATAAAAGTTAATTTTTGATAATTTTTCACTGGAATACATAAGTGTTTTAGAGTGCCTGGTTAATAAGAAGCACTACTTTCGGGGGTGCGGTCTAGCTGCCGGTCTGGATAGCCACGTTTTGCCTCAGCTCCCCAGTTTTAGGGTGTTTTTTGCTACAAAACCCCACTTTTTGGTTGACCAGGTGCCATCTGAGGGACTACCTACCTTGAGTGCACCAACAGGAACGCTCTCTGGCCCGGAGACAGCCGTGGGGCCATTCCCTGGAGCACCGGGCCTACTTTCCTCATGGGTGCAGCGGGACCCTGGGACCCGGACTCTCTCCCTGCCGGCCGACGCTGACACTTCCTGCTTGCCCTGTGCAGCCAGGAGCAGATAGACTGCATCTTCACCTGCTCCAGTCCCCTGACGACGGAGGAACCCTGCTCCAGGCTTGCTCCCTTAGCCTGTGATTGCCTACACGCTGACCCCATCTGTGCCTCCTGCCTCTCACAAGTGAGTCATCCAGCCTGTCTCATATGCAGCCCCATTATTAGCTGCTGACACTGCTGCCTGCCGACCACCACCACCGCTGCCCCTACAATCCCTAGCACTCCTGCTTCTATCCTCAGGCTCAGGAGCTGTGTCTAGCAGCACTAAGCACCGTGGACCCTGCCCTCAGCATTGGTGTAGTGCCCCTGGAAGTGCTCCATCACTGCCATATATACTTCCCTGGCACCCTGTGCTACTG
>WWET01004050.1:9648-21976 GCA_011038615.1 Limnodynastes dumerilii
GCCTGCAGGGATATATCTTGAAATTGCTTACTGCACACAGATACTGATCAGCTTTACTATCACTTAGACTCGGGATAGGAAACATCACCTCTCAACTCTAATACTATTTGCAACAGATGAAATATGACCCCCCTGCAATCATCATGGTTTGGCCCAGGAGTAACTCATTTTAAGCACTTACTTAAGTCTGGATCCAGCTTGTGTTTCTTAAGTGCGTATTTTGGTGAAATGACCTACTAAGCATGTGTAGTAGGTCATTTACGCAATCTACGTACCAGTTGGGTACGTAGATTGCCTCTGTGCGGTCTTTAAAGGTGAAGGGAGTAGTTTAAGTAGAAAGAGGTGGACGTAATGCCGCCTCGGGGTACGGGCATTGCACAGTAAGATAAGGTAGCCCTGTGGCACTCATAAGTGCCATAAGGTACCTAAAAATGGGGGGCGGGTTAGCGGCCAGACGGGCGAGTTAGGTGCGGATCAGTCCACACCTAATTCACTCTTAGCTATGAATAAGGGCCAATAAGAGTATCAGGGCCGGTGCTAGGGTGTTCGGCGCCTCTCTGCAAACTTTAAATTTGCGCCTAGCTGTTTAACAATTTATCATTATAGTTACTAGAGTATAGTATCCATGTAAGCATCATAAAACACAATCTTGTAAACACAATTAAAAAAAGCAAATCATAGCCGCTACTATACAATACAGGCAGCATTCTAGTCTCCACTATACAAATCCCATTTCATCCTAAAAACTGCAACACAATACAGACAATATATCTTAGGGACATATACGTTACAGACATTGGGCTGGATCCAGACTTAGTTAAGTGCTTGAACTTAGTTACATCTGGGCTAAACCATGTTGATTTCAGGGGGAGTCAAGTTAATTGTGTTCTTTACATAAGAGCACCAGCCCTGTCCCTCTTATTGGCCCTTATTCATAGCTAAGAGTGAATTAGGTGTGGACTGATCCGCACCTAACTCGCCCGTCTGGCCGCTAACCTGCCCCCCATTTTTAGGTACCTTATGGCACTTATGAGTGCCACAGGGCTACCTTATCTTACTGTGCGTAGTTTCCTTCTTAAGAAAGAAACCTTGCATGGACATTGCCTCTCCTCACCTCCCCGGCTAATCTAAATCCCTCCCCCTCCCACTTCTACCTAAACACTCCCCGGGTCGGCATTAGGCCACCTCTTTCTAACTAAACTACTCCGTGCGGTCTTTAAAGACCGCACAGAGGCAATCTACGTACCTAACTGATACGTAGATTGCATAAAAGACCTACCACACATGCGCATTGGGTCATTTTGTAAAAATATGCACCTAAGAAGCAGAAGATTCTTAGGTGTGAATACAGTCCATTCAGCTCAAATTATCGCCCATAACAGTGCTTCCTTCCCTCTTGCTTAGTAAGTTCAAGCAATTCTAATAAATTAACAGACATCAATTATTCACAATTGAAGGATATTTAATTGTCAACATATTTGCAACACTCCACCCAAATTAACATTTGGTTCCTAATTTGCCTCTTTCTTTATTTTCTCTTTGCAAACAGGTTTAAACGAGTCAGAGACGTCAAACTCATTGGTAACAATCAGTTGCACATTGTGAATAAGCATTTGTTAAATACACTTATTATCATCATCAAACAAGGACTTTTATTTCCTCCTTTGAAATGTGTTCTCTTTTTTTCTCTGTTTAAACCTGTCAGCTGCTCATTCCAAATGCAAATATAGCAGTCGTAGGCCCGTATTCAGAGTACTGGACGTATAGATACGTAGATTACGTAAAAAAATTACTACGAGTGCGCAGTAGTAAAATTTGCTAAACAGCGGACATATATGTTATACGTCCGGTACTCTGAATATGGGCCATGGAGTGTTTCTGAAACAATAGTAATACATTAAAGGTTTATTCATTCTCCAGCAGTTAGGTATTTTTGGCTAGGGATGTGAAGTGCATTTCTGGGGGCCAGGAGGTGCCACTTCTAAGAAGTAGAATGGACAGGGGCTTTTGAGCCTAAAGCTGGGCATACACTAGGATGAATATCGTTCCCAGCAGGAGGGGATTTCCCACTAGAGAAATGTCCAATTATCGCCACCATACACCTCCTCTGCTGGGACCGATAATCGTAGCAGAAGAGGGGTGGGGGCAGGGCTAGTACTATGCTGCTCTGACAGCTTTGATACCATAGTACATAGATATACAGCAGCGGCTATTGCAGGGAGTAATACAGACAAGAATCAGCTGAAGCCGTGCTTCACACAATGCGGTCTCGGCTGATCCCTGTCTGTACTACTCCTTGCAATAGCCACTGCTGTATATCTATGTACTATGCTTGAAGTATACCTTCAAAGCTGTCGGAGCAGTATAGTACATAGATATACAGCAGCATGTTTAGAGAATAGGGAGCCATTCAGCTTCCTGATTTATTCCCTTAAAATTTTGGGAGCTTGCTGACCTCCCTACGGAATTTAGGATGCAGTGGCGATCTGGCACCGGGGCAGAGTTCTGGATCTGCTCCAATGAGTGCTGGCAGACCAGACAATGTCTCCCAACAGTGTGTTGCTGATATAAATAAAGCTTTTCATTTCCTTCTTAACTGTGTTTCATTATGATAAAATAATAAAGCTCTTTATTATGGGACACATAGAGCCCTCTTATGGGGGTGAATTTAAGCACAATTAGGAAGAAATCAAAAGCTTTATTACATATAGTCCATATTACTCATAATAAAGCTCTTTATTACTTTTTTTATTTAGCTCAAATTATATCCCATAATAGACCTTCCCTTTTCCACACTAGATATATGGCCTTTTTGGAAGTAATCTAGAGCCCACTTATGGGAAATAATTTGACATCAGATAAGGAATAAAGAGCTTTAGTATTGTATCTATATAGTATTTAATGCTTTTTATATTGAATATATGGCCCATAATAATGCCCTTTATTCCTTCTGTATTTTGATCCAATTACCCCCATAATAGTCCTCTACATTCCTCTTTATGTACAATATTTTGCATTGTATGTATCAGTCATTAGGGAAACTATCTTTTCTGTGTTTGAGTCCTGCTTAAAGTAATTCGTTATGTGCTATCATATGACCTCTATTAAACGGGTGTTTCATTTTGGACTGAGCTTCCAAAACTTTCTCAGTGCCTAGCTGAATGTTCTGTTATTTCATCATCTATATTCTGCTCAAGTGAGCGGGAGCGATCTGCAGAGACTAGTATTAGAGACCTGGGGCCGTGTTCATACCTAAGAAGCTTCTGCAAAGTGGCACGTAGATTGGGTAAATGGCCTACTACGCATTCGTAGCAGGTCATTTCTTAAAGGAGCGCACTTAAGATGCCGCAGCTTCTTTAGTGTGAATCAGGTCCCTTGTTCTGTTGCCTTTATCGTTTACATATTGCTAATAGCTGTTTATTTTCACAGTGATGTAAAAAAAAGCTTGTATTAGCATCAGCAGTGCCATGGGGGGGTTATCTAGGTGAGAGGGAGTGGGGTAGTCATGGGGCACCTGGTACTGAGTACTAGGGGGGGGGGTACTAACTGTTGGTTTTATTGTTTTGTTTTTTCGTGTTTTGTAACTTTGTAAACTTTGCTGAATTAAAAATAAGCATAAAAACAAAAATACATTTGCAATTCCAGTAGCAGAGGAAATACACGGATGACCCATTAGAATAGAAATACGTGGCTCTGGAGAGCGGTAAATACGGTTATGCGCAACTTCATCTGGCAGTGAATAAAGGGCAGGTCTCCCATATAAATGGCATGTTGTGTCATAGAGATTGTTACTTTGTAACTTGTCTTTCTATGTTTTCCAGCTGACGTTTTCTGTCATTGGGTCATTGAACGGCGTGCATATGTTTGCCAATAACCAGGATGTTCTCCTGACGTCTACCCATACTACAAACAGCACGGTGGTGTGGAAAACCTTCCATGAGAGGTGAGTGACTGATGGGATTAATACCTCACCTGTGGTTATGTGTCACATCGTCGCCGTCATTGCTAATTGTTGTGCCCCACTGCAACCATTTTATTCACAGATCCGTTTTTTAAAAGTAAGCAGTTATACACACGCATGTAGCAGGCAACACCCACCAACACCCCTGACACTCCCCTCTCATGGCCGTGCACTCATAGACTTACGCCTCTATAGAGAACCTCTAACTGTACTCAGGTGCATATATGTATGCCGTACGTGCTATTCTATGTAACCGCGCCCTCAAAGACTCATTTAAATGCTTCCCCCCACCCTCTTTCACGTAACTTTTCCAGTACATATTTTAACCCCACCCCTCCGTACATATGTCCCCAAGTGCCATTCACATGTCTGTACCTAAAGCACTTACGTGTGTATATTCTTACTTGCGTAAAGTCACGACGCATGCGCAGTTATACCGTTTCTAAAAATACGCATGCAACTCCACGTGAAAGCGTATCTGTAAATACGGCACCATATCTTTTAGCGAGGGGAGGCCGCACATCTCACTCGCAAGGAATTTCCAACAGCAGATCCCTACTTTAAAACGTCGACTGGGAAGTCACATAAAATGAGGACACGGCGGGAGTCTACATAGTATGGAGGCAACTTGGCGCGTTTTAGTGCAAACCTCCAACCTGTAACTGAATGTGCACCGGAAAGGCCGGCAGATTCAGATCTTATCTGGCAGATGCGATTCGCAAGTCCTCGTTTTCGACAGTGGACATGCCGGCAGCGTTCAATGATCGCTTGTTTTTGATCAGACAGAGTTGCAATTTTTGTATTGCCGACTTGTTTATTCAGCATTACAATAACCCTAATCATGACCCCGACCGCTAACCTGGGAAGCAGAGAGCAGCGGCAGGAAAGCGACACAGGTACAGCTGTTGAAATTAGCACGTTTGGCACTCTACCTTTGCTGAAATGTACTTTATTCACAATCGTAATCTTGTCTGAAACGATCCAGCCATCATTCTGATTTCACAATTACAATTGCCACAGCGGCAACAACATACTTCTGATGCTAGCGATGTGTCTGTGTAATAACTTGTTATTGCTCAGGACAAGATTGGCACTTGCTGGGTATTTTGTGCACCATTTTCTCAACTCAAGAGACCGTTTTAGCAGTGTCTGAAACCACCCCACCATCTTTCACTTATTCTTGCGTTTGGCCTATAAGACATTAGGGCAGATCCAGACCTAAGTGCTTTTTACATTTCCTTGTGAAGCGTATTTACGCTAGTGTGTTTTCTATGCGCTCCCCTTGCTTGTACGTACTTTGATCGTGTTACGCTTCCCAAACCCTATCTTAACTTTTTGAAGTGTAAGTACTGACGTACGTAATGGATTCACGTATGTAACGGCCTAACCTGGTCCATACTGTACGGTTTAAATGCCTCCCCCTGCCTGTCAAACGTAACTATGGGTGTCGTATGGATGAAACCACCACTTCGTTTGTAGTTACGCTGATGGTGCTTACGTTCAGAGTTACGTGGCATAAAATCTGCCACTTGCATGCGCAGTAAATACAAATGGGCGATTTAACTTCAGCGGCTAGCGTAAAATCGCTAATGTGCTTAGGATCTGGATCTACCCTATTGAACATAAATGCAGTTTTGGTTATATAGGGCCTGATTCAGAGGCTGAAAATAAGAACTTAAAGTTACACCTGGGCAAAACCATGTTGATTTCAGGGGGAGTCAAGTTAATTTTATTCTATGCATGCAGGGAGAATGCTTTGCTTTTACTTATCAGCTTCACTTTTAAACTGCTAATTAGACTTGAGCTGGGAAACATCACCTTTTATCTATAATACTGTTGCAACAAATCAAATTTGACTCCCCTGAAATCAACATGGTTTAGCCCAGGTGTAACTGTTCTTATTTTCAATCTCTGAATCAGGGCCATAATCCTTATTCACTGATTCGGGAAACCTTAAATAAAGAGATGAATCCACTGAAATGAATTGCTACGGCAAATGGTCGGTACCTGTCTCCTGGCCTGGCCAGTCCTGATTTATAAACCTGTGAATGGAATAAAAATGTTTTTCTTTGTTACGCCATCTATTTCTTGGAAGTAGTTCCTTGAAACTGTTACAGTCTCCCAGGAAGGATTCTCACAAGGGCGCGGAGTCTAAACTAGGGCCAGGTATTCACTAGAGCACCTGATAGGTCACGGCCCACAGTGATGGCCTCCAAGGGAAACCTGCAGCGTAAGCTCCTGAACTGGAACCGATACACAACCTGGAACCCTCATACACAATACAGAGGTCAGGATGGCAGACTGGAACCTTTTGCACACAAGAATGCAGACTGGACCCCACACACTGTAAATAGATAGGATACAGGAAACTGGGAGATGTGCCAGAGATATGCAGGTAACCACAGGGGTGGTACAGATAACAAACAAGGCCCTTAAGGGGGGACCTGACCAACAGGCAGATGACACACACAGAAGGACAACAGGTCCCAGGAGGGAGTATGAGCGGGACAAGCAGGAGATGGAATACAGCGCACCGCAGAACAGGAGAGGAGAGTGTGATGGGCTGACACTCACAGAGCATACACTGATTGATGGAACACAGTGTAATAACAGGTACCGGAGATAGAGATGCAGGACCTGATTCACACTTCTGGAAAAAAAAAAAAAATATGCATTGCAAATATACGCAAGTGCGATGAAAGGATAGCAGCGACTGCAGCTAACCACACCCACACACTCGGTCGTATTTTCCCGTGTGTAATTATGCCGTACGTAGAAATGGGAAAGTACCTAGTATATGGCCCTTGAATCATGCGTGAATTTGGGGGCATTTTTAAAGTAGTGATTCTGACATTCTTTTTTAATCGCTGACTTAGCTGGGGGTTTTTTCGATTTAATAAGTACTGTTTATTATATTATTTAGAATATATATTTTTTGTTTTATGAATATAAATAATTAGAAACCTCTAAATGTACATTAATCATGATTTTAAAAAAGGATGCCACAATAATTTAAGTTATAATTTGCTTTAAACAATAGCAGTATAAAATCAATTTTTGTGTGTACTTTTATTTATAATATTATAGTATTTTGATAAGAAATATATTAAAAATTTATTTAAAAAAAAAAATAAGATAAATGGTTGAACTCAGTTAATTTTTAAAATGATTTAATAACTAAATGTTAGTTTTAGTATTATATGAAAAAATATTAAATAAAGAAAGACATTACATAAAATGCTACCTTGTCACCTGTTGTAATTCATTTCTTTAATAACATTAAACAATTGGTATAAATAGGTGAGCCTTATGTGAGTTCATTAATGGCACATGTGCATTGATAAACATTACGCAGCAGCTGATGGCTGTGTGCAGTGTATATGGACGCATGGACTTTCATATAGTACGAGTGGTCGAGGGCAACCATAACTTCTCCTGTGCGTATATTTTGCTACACAAGGCAATCCTGCTTGTGAATCTCTCGTACCTGCATTGTTAGGTTTAACGTGCATATTTTTGTATTCTGCGCAAAAAAGACACACGTATATAACACACTTAAGTATCTGTTAAACCTGCTCCGTAGTGATCTGGCACACCTCCAGATCATTACCGGGCACATAGAACCCAGACAGGGAAACCTCACACAATGCTTTGTTCATCTCTGCAGCGTGTATCAGGAACTAATCTTATTATAATTCACATCAATAATTGAATACATGCAATTTACTCTTTACTCTTTCCAATATAACATTGTCAGTACAGGCGATATTGTATCTAGTACAAGTATATGATATGTTGGCTCTTTTTTTTTTATAGCCCATGTTTTTCTATCTTTATAGCATTAATCTAATCGTGATGTCATGTGAAAGCACAGCCAGCGAATTCTCGTTAAACAAGCTTCTCGACAACGTTTTTAACGCCATGGTAAGTGGTTCACGGAAGACAGTAATAGAGCTAATAAAACCTGAGATTTGTGGATAATGCATGTTGTTTTAACTACAATTATTAACATTTATTGGTACAAGTACAGCATTCTTCACGACTATTCAATACAATATGTCATTTCATGTGTGTTATGAGTAACGTTGCACCATTGCTGCCTGTAAGGGATATATTGAGTGTGATTCAGTTACCCGTGATTGAAGTCATGTGCTCGCTATATGCCATTACTATAGAGCGACAGCGCAGCGCAACTTAATGGGATGCTAACATAAACTGGGCGCCAGAAACAGAACACTTTTAATAAAATCTTTGCCAGACCTCCGCTTTTCATCCCTATTCAGAAATACACAGGAAAAAGGAAGAAATGTGGGGTGTGGTTCGCTGCTGAGAACGGCCTGAAAGGGTCGTTTTCGACACCCCCGTTTTTGCGGAGGGAGCGGAAGCGAATGTTCCTGTCCCGCCACAGACAGGTAAGCGACGATTCCTATTTTCCCAACCTTTTTGCTAATCCTCACCCTAACCCTCCTTTCCTTGCAGCCTAACCCTAACCTTCCCCTTATCCGATCCATCCTCTCCCTACAGCCTAACCCTAAATCTCCCCTTCTAGGCTCCATCCCCTCCCTGCAGCCTAACCCTAAGTCTCTCCTCCCATCCATCCCCACCCCACAGCCTAACCCTAAGCCTCCCCTTCTAGACTCCATCCCCTCCCCGCAACCTAACCTTAGGATTACCCTTCTACACTACATTTCCTTCCCTGCCCTAACCTATCGGAGCATCTGGAACCTTCAGGTCATTCACATTGTCACCTTACACGTGATTTTTTTTGCTGTGTTGGAATCCCGGGTTATTAGACCCTGGTCGAGAACCTCGGTACCTTTCACATCACCACTCGACTCGGCTCGTTGGGCCTAGTCCCAGGAATTTGACAAAAAAAACCCAGGGTTTTAGTGGCGGTCAGAAAGGGCTATAACACAGACATAGGCAACTCCTGCGACTCCAAACATGCTTAGCATAGGTATAGCTGACACCTGGCAGAGCGTGTAAGACACAAACATTTGTTGTTCTTTAATCTTGTGTGTGTGTGCACTTTGAATCTATTTTCTTCTTTTGCCTATTTTCTATTTCCCCTATGTAAATACTTATTCATTCCTATGTGAGAAATATGTCATGGCAGGGAGAATAACGTACCAGTTATATACGTCGATTGTCTTGACCGCATAGAGTAGTTTAGTTAGAAAGGGGCAACTTAGGTGGTAGTGGGAGGGGGAATGGATTTAGATTAGCTGGGGAGGGCGGAGGGGTGGGGGCATTGTCTGTGCGTAGTTTCCTTCTTAAGATAAGGTAGCTCTATCGCACTCGTAAGTGCCATAAGGTACCTAAAAACAGGGGGACAGGTGACTTAGGTGTGAATACGACCCTCAATGCTTAAATGTAAAGATTAATAACATTGCCGCATGCTTGCAATGAGAACGCCCCTCTCTTGTACGGATACAAAACTTTCACACTTATCCGAAAATCTGCATAGTATGGAGGGCTCTTAGTAGACCTGTGCTGTATTATCTACATGCTCCCCTCCCCCCACATAGAGGAAGCACTGCAGATTTCTGTTTTGTACAGCCCCTGCAGTCAGAAATGGTCCCAGGATAGATCTCTGGATCTGGAGCATCCAGATCCACTCAGATTGCAGAGCTTGTAAATGCGCCGCTAACAAATAGCGACTGATTTCCAGTCTTTGTCATTGGAATACACCCCCTTTTCTTTAGTCTTGATCCGGTCCTTGTTTATTGACGCAATGCAACATGGCTTCCATTACCTTTTATGAAATGTTGGATGTGTCTATCTCGGATTCCAATATTGTGTTAGACTTCGATCTCCGTTAGAATGGAAGCATAGACCCTGGAAGGACAGCTGATGATAAGTCTTAAAACTCTATGCCAGGAGAAATATTATCCAATCCTAGCATGCTTGCCCCTCACCCCTGCCATGCATACCCCATGTACGACTTGTTCTTACTGTCCTCCTGTAATGCTGCCAAGGAGACTCGTGTGTAAGAGTAACGAGGATTAAGATTTTTATATAGTCCCTTACTGTACCCTCTATTGCCACAAGATGTCCTCCTTTACCCAATATTGTCCTACAAAGCTTGGATTCATGAGAGTGTACAAGCACTTTGGATCGTGTGTAATATGCTTTCTGGCCACCAGAGGGCCTCTACTATTTCATGAGATGTTTGCTCAGTTTCCCTTCTTTAATGGAGCCCTTCATGTGTCTTCTTAACATTCAGTCTGGATAACAGCGTCAAGTGTTATAAACTCTCAACAATGCTCGATAGGTGGGGAAAAAGTCTATAGCTCCTTATATCTATCTATCTATCCGTATTTCCTGGTAAAATGATGCCCACACACTACTGGGGGAGGTTCTGAGGAGCAAGAAATGTACCAGACACAAGTAGCTTTCCTTCTAATCCCTGTAAATGCTTTCCATTCTGAAGTACAAAGTCATAGCTAAGGTCTAAAGCATGTATAGGCATCCTTTGTCACTCAAGGTGTTGTGAAACTACAAATCCCTATATGCTCTGCCAGTTATTTGACAATTCTATGCTGCTGGTACATTCACAACATCTGAAGTACTGCAGGTTGCCAAGGCCCAGTTTAATGATTGAGGTTCTATAGATTGTAGTGTGTCCTTAACAGCCTTCCATCTTGACCTTCAATAATGGATAACTTGGAACACCAGGCCCATTGTAATAATTTGAATATAAATTTAGGCAATACACTTTGGTCCTTTGGAATAGTATCCAATGAAACGATATATTATTACCTGGTAATGTTGTTTACTCTACTCCTACATGTCAGCACACCACCGGGTATTCATTCCCATAATCAATGAACTTTCGTTCAGTGGTTCAAAAGGCGGGTCCATTAAGGCTTCTAGTACAAGGTTGAGATCCCATGGTGCCAGGGGACATTTAATTCTTGGCTTAACCTTATTGGTTGCTTGAAAAAATCTTGCAATATACTTATTAGCTGCTAGCTCTGTGTCCAATACTGCACTAAGAGCTGACACGTGTACCTTCAAGGAACTCAGTGATAGTCCTTTCTCCAATCCTGCTTGCAGGAATTCCAATACCGTCGAAATGTCATGAGTTGAATGATCGTTCACTTCACACCAAGACACAAATACTTTCCATATCCTATGGTAGGTATTACATGTTGACTTTTTCCTTGCTTTGAGTAGTGTTTCCACTACTCTGTCTGAGAATCCTTGTTTCCTTAAGTTTTGCGTCTCAGTAGCCAGGCCGTCAGCTTTAGGACTTCTGGATTCTGATGTGTCACCAGTCCTTGTGTCAGTAGATCTGGAAATATTGGTAATATCCAAGGTCCGTCTATCGCCATCTGGGTTACCTTTGTAAACCATAGGCGTCTGGGCCAGAACGGTAGCACCGCTATTACCGTGGTAGGCTCGCTTTCTAGTTTCCTGAGTACCCTCGGTATCATCGTGATAGGTGGGAATATGTAGGATCTGTGGAATTTCCATGGGACTGAGAGTGCATCTATTGCTAGTGCCTGCTCTTCCCGATATCTCGAGAAATAATTCTCCACCTTTCTGTTGTTCCTGGATGCCATCGGGTCCACCTGAGGCCTCCCCCACATATGAACTAGCTGCTGAAACACTGTGTCGCTTAGTTCCCACTCTCCTTGCTGCACCGTGTGTCTGCTTAGAAAGTCTGCCGTGGTATTTTCTTTTCCTGCTATGTAAATAGCTTTTAGTCCCTGCAGATGATTCTCTGCCCAGCACATGAGCTTTTCTGTTTCTGCCATAAGAAGGGTACTCCTTGTACATCCTTGTTTGTTGATGTGATGTGTTACAGATTTGTTGTCTGATTGAATTAGTACAGACTGACCTTCCACCTGCCTCTGTAGTTCCCTCAGGGCTTCGGTGACTGCTTTGAGTTCTCTTACATTTGAGTGCATTCCCTGAATGCTTCTTGGCCAGGTCCCTGCCATGCTTTCCCGCAGACTGCTCCCCAGCCGGACGTGCTTGCATCTGTGGTGACTACTATTGGTTGTTTTATTGCAAATGACATGCCTTTTTGTAACCTTTCCTGGTCCAACCACCAGTTGAGTGAGTTCCTCACCTTGTTTGTTAAGATTATTTTTTGACGTCCATTTTTGGGATTTTTGTCCCACTGTAACAGGAAGCATGACTGTAGAGGTCTCATGTGGGCTCTTGCCCAAGGAATTAGTTCCAAAGCTGCCGTCATTATTCCTAGACCCTTCATACAGTCTTCTGCTGTTACTTTTTGTTTGCTTTGGATGTCCCTTAACTCTTTTAACAATTTTAATGTTCTTTCTTCTGTTAGGCGTATTGTCATATTGTAGGTGTTTATGACCACTCCTAGATATTTTGCCTCTTTTCTTGGTA
>WWET01004050.1:25195-39023 GCA_011038615.1 Limnodynastes dumerilii
TCCTCCTGGATTTGTATACATTATCCTGACCTGCCCATAGGGGATGTTGTTGGAATTTGTCATTGTTAGTTAATTAATCAGAACCTTATCTGCCTGTTTATATAGGATTACCTCTCACCCAGGTTGCTGGTCATTGTTGCTGTTGTTACACTGGCTTTCCTGTTTGTTCTACCCTGGGCTTATTTGTATCCAGCTCTTTTTGTCCAGGGCATCCTTGTACTCCTGCTTTGAAAGTATTTTTGGTTTCGCCTCTTGTGCTGAGTTTTTACTTCTGTATGTGTACTGTGCCATGTTGATCCATGTTTATATCTGAATATTCTTGTATTATGTGTATCGTGTTACACTTTGTCGTATTCTGAGACCCAAAGGGTAAATTGACTAAATTCTTTTTTTATTGCTGAAAATCAAGATTTTTATTGAGTCTCTGGGCAAGAAACAAATATCTGTCATTTTTGTCTATTTTTATGAAAACCAGTTGATTATTAACACAGGGATGGTAACACATCAGGGAATAATATGATAATTGTCTTTTTTTCACTCTTTTTACTAAGAAGTCCTTTTATAACTCGTGTAATATTTTATGTGGCTGCAATTAGGTTTAATCAGATTGTGATTTTTCTGGGAAGTACTGTGGATTCCACAATGTGCTTCAGAATTCTCCCCGGACATGGATTCTGCCTGAGGTCTGGTTTTCATTGTTGAGCCTGATGGTGGGGACAGACTTTGTAGCAGATACTCTGCAGCTAATGACTTTCGGAGACAATGGAGTTTGAAATTCAAACTGATGCACAAATAACCAGACCCAGAATATAGAAACCAAAGAGTATTTCATCAGTGCACAAACACGACACTGCACAGAAGACCCGTGACATCAAAAACAGGGAATAACACAAGATTCTCATCTAGCTGCAAACACTGGAGGGTACAGATACAAATGGAATTAGAAGAAGTGCAGTACACGAAGCAGGGAGACTGGAAATACTACAATGCACCCGGAAAGTATTCACAGCGCTTTACTTTTTACACATTTTGTTATGTTACAGCCTTATTCCAAAATGGAATAAATTAATTTTTGCCCTCAAAATTGTACACACAATACCCCATAATGACGTGAAAAAGTTTTATTTTGGAGATTTTTGCAAATATATTACAAATTAAAAACTTAGAAATCACATGTACATAAGTATTCACAGCCTTTGCCATGAAGCTCAAAATTGAGCTCAGGAGCATCCTGTTTCCACTGATCATCCTTGAGATGTTCCTACAGTTTAATTGAAGTTCACCTGTGGTAAATTCTGTTGATTGGACATGATTTGGAAAGGCACACACCTGTCTATATAAGGTCCCACACTTCACAGTGTATGTCAGAGCAGAAACCAAGCATGAAGTCAAAGGAATTATCTGTAGACCTCCCACACAGGATTGTCTCAAGGCACAAATCCGTGGAAGGGTACAGAAAAATATCTAAAAAAAAAAGAAATAAAGTGCTGCGCTGACATCCAAAACACTTGCGGCGTTTTTAAATTAAATAATAATATAATACAAAATTAAGCACCATGAAATAAACAAAAAAGAATTTAATATAAAAACCAGACATATAAGCTAACATATAAAGGTAAGGAAGATATTCATCCTAAAAGGAGTAGTTAACTATACCAATAAGAATGAGGAAAGTACTGTAGAACAACTAGAGTCAGTTGGATGTAGGTGACCGGTCACTGTATTTTGAACGCAACTAGAGTCCGTTGGATGTAGGTGACCGGTCACTGTACTTTTGCTTTTGACATCAAAACGGAGTATAGCTGTATAGCCAAGGGAAAAATAAAAAGTATAATGATAAAAGGCTGGGAACTTACCCGCTGGCTCTGCGCGTCCGCAGAGACCCAGCTAGGGGCAAAAGTACGAAGGAGTCCACATTTGAGGGCCGGCAATTATACACTGCCGTATGGGCAGTCAGATGGATCAGTAGTCTCAATAGGTAGCCCAACAGCAATATAGGCAGTTCGCATACAGCTGACAGTAACAGTCCTATTCCAAATAGAGTGGATTGGACTTCTTCCGTTCATACGGTATTGGGACCGTGCATAGCTGATTTTAGAGATGCCAGTTCTTCTGCTGTGGTGTAATATACAGGCTCAATGTGCCGTTTGGATATCTCCCTCTTGCTCCGGGGATCAACGATTAAAAAGCCATTCTCACTTGATAGAGATAACAAAACCCAGCAGGGTACAAATTTCACCCAGGACTCGAAGGTACTTCTATGTCCCAATCAATATAGCAGCAAAAGGTCTGGAAAAGATTAAAACCTGACACGTTTCCTGGCTAAGTGCCACTTCATCAGAGGTAATACAGAAAAATATCTGCTGCTTTGAAGGTCCCAATGAGCACAATGGCCTCCATTTTCCGTAAACGGAAGAAGTTCGGAACCACCAGGACTCTTCCTAGAGCTGGCCGGCTGTCTAAACTGATCGATCGGGGGAGAAGGGCCCTAGTCAGGGAGGTGATCATGAGCCCGATGGTCACTGAGAGAGGAGAACCTTCCAGAAAGAAAACCATCTCTGCAGCAATCCACCAATCAGGCCTGTATGGTAGGGTAGCCAAACGGAAGCCACTCCTTAGTAAAAAGCAGATGGCAGCCCGCCTGGAGTTTGCCAAAATGCACCTGAAGGACTCTCAAACCATGAGTAACAAAACTCTGGTCTGATGAGACAAAGATTGAACTCTTTGACATGAATGCCAGGCATTCTGTTTGGAGGAAACTAGACACCACTCATCACCAGGCCAATACCATCCATACAGAGCATTGTGGTGGCAGCATCATGCTTTGTGGGATGTTTTTCAGCAGCAGGAACTGGGAGACTAGTCAGTATAGAGGGAAAGATGAATGCAGCAATGTACAGAGACATCCTGGATGAAAACCTGCTCCAGAGCGCTCTTGACCTCAGACTGGGGTAACTGTTCTTTCAGCAGGACAACAACCCTAAGCACACACTCTGTGAATGTCCTTTAGTGGCCCAGCCATAGCCCAGACTTCAATCCGATTGAACATCTCTGGAGAGATCTGAAAATGGCTGTGCAACGACGCTTCCCATCCAACCTGATGGAGTTTGAGAGGTTCTGCAAAGAGGAATGGCCGAAACTGCCCAAAGATAGGTGTACCAAGCTTGTGGCATCATATTCAAAAAGACTTGAGGCTGTAATTGCTTCCAAAGGTGCATCAACAAAGTATTGAGCAAAGGCTGCGAATACTTATGTGTATGTAATTTCTTGGTCTTTAATACATTTGCAAAAATCTCCCCAATTTTTTTTTTCACATTGTCATTGTTGGGGTATTGGGCCGGATCCAGAACAACGTCCATCTTCCATAGACGGACGTAATTCAATAAACAATAACTACTGCGCATGCGTAGTAGCTATTGTACGTAATCTACGTATCGTCTATCATCTATATGCGGTCTAAAAGACCGCATATACGCTATCTACGTATCGAAACGATATGCAGATTACGTACAATAGCTACTACGCATGTGCAGTAGCTATTGTTTATTGAATTACGTCCGTCTATGGAAGACGGACGTAGTTCTGGATCTACCCCATTGTGTGTAGAATTTTTGAGGGTAAAAATTAATTTATTCCATTTTGGATTAAGGTTGAAACATAACAAAATGTGGAAAAAGTGAAGCGCTGTGAATACTTTCCAGATGCACTGTATATGCAGAAGTACTAAGCAGGAATCAAGAAAGGCACTTCTCATAATCGACATTAACAGAATGTATAGCAAGTGTACCAAAATACATACAGGAAAAGTCAAAGAGGATACTAATTCAAAGGACAAAATATGGCTGGATAAAGTAGCAAACTGACTGTAGGAACACGTGCAGGGTAAACAATCAATGACCAGCAACCTGCTCATAGAGAGGCAGTGATAAGTTCTTGAACAGATGCTGGTAATTAAACAAATGGCATCTGAATTCATAATAGCAGCCCTTAGGGTCAGACTAGGATATTATGAGTCCAGGACAAATGTCCAGATACATAGGAGGCACAAGAGTCCAGAAAGAGCAGCCTGTAGGTGAGATAATATAGAAATTCAGATCCAGACTTCTGTATGAGGCAATCAATTTTTGGTCCATTATGTCTGCTTTCTGACAAATTGATCCATGTCACATAGTACACAGTAATAATCGTAGCGGCTCAATTATTTGTTTACTGTAGGCTTTGGCTTTCCAGGGGTATTGAAAACTACAATTCCCAGCATGCTACAGCACCCTAGGCATAGCTAATACCTGGCATATCTTAATGGGACTTGTAGTTTCCAGGTTTTATATAACTGGGACAGTGTGTAACTAGTTTAACAGGTATTGAATGATGTAATAGCTTATGAAGATTTTTGCCCATGCTTGAAGTGTTATTCCTCCTACAGGCAAGGTGTGTAGTAAGTTCTCAGAAGACAATGTAAACACTGGCTTTCTGTGATCCATTGTCTATTAGCAACACCTTCATATTTTTGATACTGGATATTCGATATTTGGTTTATCTTGGAAGATGTGCCTGTTCAAGGATTTGCATAAGCAAGTACATTGTGAACTGAAAAGCAGAGGTGTAAATTGTTCCTTGTGATAACTATAAGGGTTACTCTCTTTGCTGATAATCGTATGCAGGGC
Source organism: Limnodynastes dumerilii (assembly GCA_011038615.1). Lineage (NCBI taxonomy): Eukaryota > Metazoa > Chordata > Amphibia > Anura > Limnodynastidae > Limnodynastes > Limnodynastes dumerilii. The sequence continues at coordinate 29,860 of WWET01004050.1, forward strand.
CGCCAAGAAATCTGAACCCCAGTACATTAACGCCCTCCCCCCAGCCCATAGATTATTGAGATTGCTACAGTTACGCCATCAAAGGGGATGTGTTCAAAGCATTCGTCTCGTGCCTAGCAGATTTAACCCCTCTACAGAAAAAAAACCTAAATTGCCACTTAAACCATTCGTAGAAATGTGCAGCGTCTGCTTGCTGACAGATCTCCCAATACCATGTAATACGTTGTAATAGTGTCTTTATTAAATTGAAAGAGCAAAAAAAAAAAAAAAAACATCCTATAAGTAAACTTCATAATTCAGGCTTCTCACTTTCCAGTTACTTTGGGCCTGATCCAGACCTACGTTTTTACGATGGTCGTGTAAAGTGTAAAAATGGCCATTTGTAGTTAATGCGCATACTCGGGGCTCATGTTACGCTACGAAATTTTGAGCGTACCAGCTTCGTAACAATGCTCAAGGGGGCGTTCCTGTCGTGCGAAACCCGTAATTACTTTTCGAGGGCGGGGTGAGGCATTTAAATTGTACAGTATGGGCGTGCTAAGCGTCGTAACTACGCAATGAGCTTACGGCCGTCCGCGGTTACGATCAGTGCAGTGTAGGGTTTGCTCGGCGTAAGAAGCCAAAACTAAGTACGACCAAGGGGAGTGCTTATGGGAGTGCATCGTAGGTACGCTGGCGTAAATACGCTACAGACATGATCGTTTCATGAGCGTTGGTCTGGATCAGGCCCTTTATCTCTTTCAAAATCATATAGCTCTGTATACATACCTTGTATGTCCCCTACAACCTTATATGGATGTGGGTCCCTGCTAAGAACGGCCCTATTTCAATTGCCCCCTCTATTTGTGCCCCCTCTATTTGTGTCCAGCCAATGTTATTGCCTCCTTTATTTGTGTCCAGCCAGTATTATTGCCCCCTCGATTTGTGTCCAGCCAGTATTATTGCCCCCTCTATTTGTGTCCAGCCAGTGTTATTGCCTCCTATATTTGTGTCCAGCCAGTCTTATTGCCTCCTCTAGTTGTATGCCCATCCTGCCTTTGTTCCCCCTCCATGTCCAGCCTTCACATCCATCCATTCATTCATTCATTCAAATCACATTGCAGCACACTTACCTTTGCTTTCCCCCAGGGTCAGACTGGATTATTATGAGTCCAGGACAAATGTCCAGCGGCGCGTTCTGCAGAATGACGCTGATGTGACCTTAGGTCACGCTAGCGCCATTTGCATAGCGTGATGTGGGGGGGAGAGAGCCAGAGACAGCCTGAGGGAGAGCAAAGGTAAGTGTTCTGCGGGCATCCCCTGTATAAGACGCACCCGGTTTCCCTTTCCATTACCCTAACCCTCCCTTCTCCCTAGCCTGACCCTAATACTCTCTTCTCTATAGCCTAACCCTAAAACCCCCCTCCTCGCAGCCTGACCCTAAACCTCCCCTTCCATTACCCTAATCCTTCCTTCCCTGAAGCCTGACCCTAATGCTCCCTTCTCCCTAGCCTGACCCTAATACTCCTTTCTCTATAGCCTAGCCCTCCCCTTCTATGACCCTAACCCTCCCTTCCTAATAGCCTAACCCTACCCCCCCCCCTCATTTCTCCAGAGCTGTCGGCGGCGGGTACTGCGAAAATTAATAGGTGAGTATGCCGCATATGGTGCATAAAGTAAATTAATAACCGCAATCTCTCTAACACTAATGAATGGTTTAAGAACACAAGGGCAAGGAAAATGGCTAGACGCAGTTATAATTTACAACAGTATTAATTCAGTATGTATGTAACTTTTACAGATTCTTGTGGTCGGGTTGGATGATCTTGTGAATGTTAAAAATGTGGAGCGCTTGAAGAAGGATCTGAGGGTAAGTGTTTAAAAAGCTTTTTGTTTGCAGTTGTGCAGAAGATACATATATGAAATGAGAGAACCAACCAAAAACTAAGAACGTGATGAGTGATGCTTAGATTATCATATGATAGCAATGACATATGGGGGGGGGGGGGGAGGGGGGGGGGGGGGGGATGGGGGGGGGGGGTGGGGGAAGGGGCAGGGGAAGTATCTTCAAAGTATGGTATTACCTGGATGTGGTTTGCTGTAAAAAAAAATAAAAATAAAAAAAAAAAGATATCACTTCCGGCAGTCAGGTGCCGACTGCCATCACTTTTTATCAGGTATATCTACCTGTTTCACGAGTTAGGGGCTGCACGAGTGAGTTAGGTGCGGTTCTGTCCGCACCTAACTCACTCTTAAGTGTGAATCGGGGCCTATATTAAACTTAACCATCCCTTTCCTGCAGCTTAACCTTAACCCTCCATTCTCTATAGCCTAACCCTAATCCAACCCTAACACTCCCAATTATCGTTCTGCAGCCTAACTTTAAACTTCTGTTAACTCTAACTTTAACTCTCTAACCTCCGCAGCCTAACCTTAACCCTCCCCTAACCTTAACCATTATTGTCCATTAGCCTAACTGTAACCCCCCTCCTTTCAGAGCCTAGCTTTAACCCATTCCTGTTCTGCAGCCTAGTAGTAACCAGAATAGATTTTTGAAAATAGGCCATTCAAAATGGCTCTGGAATGTTCATCTTCATTTAATACCTGTTTTAGAACTTAATAATTAAACACACACAATGTACTTTTTCATTGCTTTCAAATAAGTATTATAATTATATTATAATGATATATTTCTAATTATATTTTTAGCCCGGTATAACTAGTTTGGAAAATGGGCAGTTTTATTATTGCCCTTCACTGGAGTCTCTCCCAATCCCTTTCATGCTTGTCCTAAGGTCCAAGATGGGCATCCAGCAGGACAGCATAGAGGGTAGATATCGTCCCTTGGCCTCCAAGATTTTTAAAAGATGCAAGCTTTTTCCCGTCTTTGCGGCTAATTGAAAATCGGGCCCGTAGTGTCTCATCTGGAAGAAGTGGAACGGTTTTGGGTTAAGAAAAGAGAACTTCTGTTGGAGGGTGGAAAGGGAAAGGCCAGTCCTTCCCCTCTATGAATTTGTTACTTGAACTCCAAGGCACCTCCACGAGAGGGCTAAGACTTCAGATTGCCCTTGAGGGAATGCAGGGTTGTCCCATAAAGGCAGCAGAGGAGAGGTCAAGGGGGAAGAAGCCTATTGTGGTCAGCATGCATGCCATTTTGAGGCTGGAAACACTGTGGTAGGCATCGAGAGTGGTGCGCTCCACCCAGGGGTGACCCCGGAGAAAAGCATAGGGAGGAGGGACCGGATTCACAAGTACAACATTTTTACTTGCATGCCTAGTTCTGAGTACAGAGCTAATGCACACGTGTAGTAAATATTTTACGCTATCTACGTAGATCCCCAGCTCAGATGCCTCCATGTCTACTCAGGCTAATCTACCAAGAGGGGCAAATGAAACCACTATGTGGCTTAGAAGAGAGGCCTGGTAGTACAGCTTAATGTCCTTGTGTTGTGGGTTTTTTAAGTAGGTTTGATGGTTCCAAAAAGAAAGAACTATAACAATTTGGGGAGGATATTCATCTTAATCAATCCTGCCCAGCCACAAAATAAAGAGATGTCTCCAAGAGTAAAGATCCATCCGTATCTTATCTATGAGGGCTGGATAATTGGCATCATATAATGACTGATAAGGACTCTGTCAGATAGATACCCAAATATATCATCTTCGAATGCTGCCATTTAAACTGGAGAGTACAGGTAAGTTGCTGGTTATCTAGAGGGGAGGTGTTCAAGAGGGGCGCTTCTGAGTTTGAAAAAATTATTTTTTATCCTGACAACTGTCCGTATTATCTTAGCATATGGAATAGATTGAGCAAGGTGATTTGTGGGTTTGTTAAGGTGAGAAGTACGTCATCAGCAAAGAGTAACAATTTGTACTCCCGTTGGCCATCTCGAACACCAAATATGTCCGGAGATACTCTTATGGCAGCCGCCAAATGGGACACGTTCTCTGCAAAGAAAATGATACAGACAGCCAAAAGCTCATACTTACCCTTTCATTGCCTTTCCGAAACCCCGGTGCATCTGATGGAACACCCGCACCAGACAGGAGGTTAGTTTTAGTTTTAGGGTTAGGCTGAGGGAAGTGAGTCTTAGGATCAAGCTGCAGGGAATGTGCATACAAACTATAAAATTATTATGGCAGATTATCTGAAAGATCTGGCTGTTGGAATGAAAATGTGGTAATGGATGAGAGCAACTGATAATACCATTTGATCTAATCCGTTACCAGATTTTCATTCAACTGCCGATCTTTCAGATAATTGTATAGTGTGTATGCACCTTTAGGGTTAGGCTGCGGGGAAGGGAGTCTTAGGGTCAGGCTGGGAAAGAGAGGGTTAGGGTAATGGAAGGGGGAGGGTTAGGCTGAGGATTAGGATAAGGGTTGGGTTGGATAAATACTCCCTGCTCACTGCTGGAGATCTTCCATTCTTTGTCCTTGGCAAGGCAGCACCAGTTAATAACAGAGCCACTTTGCAATTGCCTGGTAGAAAATCAGTCTGACAGCCAACCCACACCCCCTGCCAAAGGCAAAAACTAAAGGAGAGAGAGGACAGCCCTGACGAGTGCCATTGCTAATTTGAACTGGGGCTGAAGGAGAACCATTTATCACGATTTTCGCTCAGGGGCAGCTATAGAGCAAGCAAACTCCAGCTAGGAAGGGACCCCCAGGAGACTCTGTCAAATGCTTTCTCCATGCTGAGAGACAGTATAACCATGGGGGCCCCTATGGCCTATCTAGTATTATCTCTAGCTTGCCTACCCGGGAAAAAGCCCACCTGGTCGTAATGAATCAGGGAGGGAAGAACTGCATTCCGTCTTGTGGCTAGGATTTTAGCATATAGCTTAATGCCTAAGTTGAGTAGAAAGATCACGCTGTAACTCATGCAGTTTTGGTGTACGTCTTTATTTTGTTGACAATTTATTTAAAACTTTATTTCAGAAATCATGTCACATTGACATCCCCCCCTCCCCCTTATTACCTCAAAATACAACAACAAAATACAGTACAAACATACAGGGTAGGGATGAACAGCATAGTATAAATATAAAAATACAAAATACAATAAAGTGAAGCAAGCACAGACAGCAAGGCAAAAATGCGAGGTGTCAAGCTTGGCAGATCAGGGAGGAGGGGATAGAGCACAGTGAGAGGTTGAGAGGGAGCCACCAGGTGGGGGTAAAAGGGTAGCAGTGGGGGACAAGAGGGTACGAAGTGAGGGGAGAGTAGTAAAGGAGGGAACAACACTAGGATGGAGGGCCCTGAGCTAACACACTAAGTGGGAGGGATGAACTTACAGAAGACATGAGGGAGAAGGAAGTGGCCTGCCCCTTTCCTCCAACGCCTGGTGTTCTTACATAAACCTTCATGGTCGTAGGTAGAACGTCTTTCTTTTTGTACTTACATTTACTGTACTATTAAGCACCAACCTAAACTCCCTGTGTATCTTGTTTGTAATGAAGATGTGTAATATGAACAACTGATTTGTCACCTGTTACACACTTACCACACTAACACAGGGGAGACCTGCAGACACTGGGAGCACCCAGTATAAAACTGACCCCACCCGTTACGGGTTGCAATCTCCGGTTAGAAAGTGTGGCTTCCAAAAAAGGGATATTCGAAAGTTACTTTTTGAATGTCCCTTTTTCCGAAGCTTACACTTTTAGAAATTTTTTTTAATGAATGGGTGAGTATGCCGTTCGGGAAAACTCAACCCATTCACTTTCAAAAAGAACAGATCACTCCGCCACACCTCTACCGCCGCTCTCCGAACCGAGGGGACAGGTGAGTAAAGTCTTTCTGCGGGGTTAGGGTCAGGCTGCAGGGGAAGGAGGGTCAGGGTCAGGCTGCAGGGGAGGGAGGGTCAGGGTCAGGCTGCAGGGGAGGGAAGGTCAGGGTCAGGCTGTAGTGGAGGGAGGGTTAGGGTCAGGCTGCAGGGGAGGGAGGGTCAGGGTCAGGCTGTAGTGGAGGGAGGGTTAGGGTCAGGCTGCAGGGGAGGAAGGGTTAGGGTCAGGCTGCGGGAGATGGTGGGTTAGAGTCAGTCTGCAAGTTAGGGAGGGTTAGGGTCAGGGTAGTGAGAGAGGAGGGTTAGGGTAAGAAGTAGTGGGGGACTTTTTTTTTTTACACTTTTAGTAGCACCGAAAGCTCAGTGCTCCGTGGATCGATTGCAATGCCTCATCGAGGCATATGCAATCAAAATCACAGCCAGTTCACAACTGGCTGGGGAGGAATGATCGATTAAAAAATCGGGCATTCAGACCGGAGCCCCACACCCCCATTACACACCCACTACAGTAACACAGGTGAGACCTGCACACAATGATACACCCAGTTCAAGACTGACCCCATCTGTTACACTACCACCACAGTAACACAGGGGAGACCTGCACACTATACACCCACAAGACTGACCCCCCCCCCCCCCCCCCCCCCACTATTCACCACCACTTTCACCTGTTACACACCTACCAAAGTAACACAGGGGAGACCTGCAGACACTGATACACCCAGTACAAGACCTGTTACACAACCTCCACAGTAACACAGAATTGTTAGTGTTAGTTAGTGATTATAATGTGACTCAGAGTATAAATATCTAAAGGCAGATGTTCCATATACTATACCAGGCCTGGCCAATCTGTGGCTCTCCAGAAACTACGAGTATGCTCTGACTTCATAGGTATATCTGAAACCTGACAAAGCATGCTGGGACTCATAGTTTCACAACACCTGAAAAAACACATTGGCCAGGCCTGTACTATACGTTTTTTTGCATTTTTCTACGCCAAAACACAATTAAATAAAATTATATTATTGCAAAGTTTATTCAAAGGATAATGATTCATTGCACGTAGAGATAACATTCAACTATCTGCTTTGCTACTTTCTAAAGGCGTGCTACAAGTTGATTGACAGCTTCTTAACAGAGTCTGAGAAGATGGGACACCTAACGCAATGTGTTGACTGCGTCATTTCTCACGATGTGGCCATTCTGCAGGTCAGTATCCGCTAAGGTAAACAGATTAACCTCAGTGGGGCTAATGCATGCGCCCTCCAGATGTTACGCTAGTGTTACAACAGTAACACTAGCGTGGCAACAATCATATGGAACTTAGGCCTGTATTCAGAGTACCGGACGTATAACATATACGTCCGGTGTTTAGCAATTTTTACTACTGTGCATGCGTACTCATTTTTTTACGTTATCTACGTATATTTACGTGGATTGCGTAAATGTGGTCCTCTATGCGGTCTTCAAAATCGCTAAACACCGGACGGATATGTTATATGCCCGGTACTCTGAATACGGGCCTTGTACGAGCCCATTTCCTAGGAAATACGCTGTGCTTCCCCTCCGCCAGCTAAACTGGGTGGGTGAAAGCATGCTAATTGTACCTGCTGAAAGCTTCTAACCCGAAGACTTGTGGCCAGCAGTCACACTTTAACCAGACTATTGTAGTTTATTGATATATAACCCTGTTTACTCAGTATTTTTATGAATGTTTATTATATGGTGGCATTTCTTCAGGAGATAAGACGTAACCCTGTGCTTTGGAAAATAGTCGTAAGGTTCATTATTTGAAAGGGTTCACCTTCTGATTGGTTAATTGGGCTGAAGTCTTTCAGCTGTTTTTTTGAATAAAATGCAAAAAGTTTTTGCATACAGAGGATTTTTGTGTAACATATACAATTCCTCTTATCAGCTTTATTATGTGTTCACTTCGATAAGTGCCTGTTTCGCAATAGACACTGCTATGTTTAGTACCTGTATTATTTCTTTGCTGTTCTTTGTCATATTTTATTTTTCTAGGATTCACCCACTAAATGACTAAATGAATTTCAGCTGCCTGTGTCACAGAGCTTTTATGAAACACTTCTCTTATACGAGCCATAAGCAACCTACAGAACTCCAGGTGCTTTGAAGCTATAAGTCCCATAATGCTTTGCCAGATGTTGGTTAGGCCTATGCTGTTGGAGCATGCTGAGAGATGTAGTAGTTCAGCCATCTCTGTAATGCTGACAGTGGCCTTTGCCTGTGTCACACAAATGACATTACAGCTTCTGTGCACATAACGTAGCAGAACAGCGATTGGTGGAAGACAAAGATCAATGAATTTGTTTTCGGCCAATTACGTTAAAGATATCAGGGTTGGAACTTTAGCAGGCCTGGCCAACCCGTGGCTCTCTAGGGGCAGGATTTACTAAACTGTGAAAAAGGAAAAGTGGAGATGTTGCCCATAGCAACCATTTAGATTCTAGCTGGCATTCTCTAGTATGTAATAGAAAAGTGAGAGCTAGAAGCTGATTGGTTGCTATGGGCAACAACTCCACTCTTCCTTTTCTGCAGTTTAGTAAATCTAGCCCCAGGTGTTTTGAAACTACAATTCCCAGCATGCTTTACATGCACAGGTATAGCTGATACTCGTTGTTTCATAACACCTTTGGAGTCACAGATTGGTTAGGCCTAAACTATAGAAACCAGAGCTTTAAAACAAGCCCTTCTCCATATGTCCAGAACGTGCGCTGTATGGACTCTGGGCGATGACCACCCTGCACATGTGGGGGCAACTGTCAACTTAAACACACTCTGTCTATGGGTGCTGTGCTCTGCTTATAAATATACTGCCAGCAGCTGACTGTTAACCCCCCTCCTCCCCCTTCCTGTTACTGGTAGAGGACAGTGCTGACCAATTACCAGCTGGATAGTGATTTAGACAGTGCTGTATATTCTGCCATTCCCAACATGTCTTCCGTGAGTGTAGAAGCGTGTGTCCCTCCCCTCTGGGGTTTGTAGCAGCCGCAGTAGTCACACCACTATAAGCGACCATTGTCATTTCGGGTTCCAATTCCTTGTGTGGCTCTAAAGTCTGTTGCAATTTTTTACAATGCCCCAATAAATGCATATAAACGCATATAAATGTGCCAGATTTAGAATTGTGTGCAATATACGCAAACAGCATCCTTTAACTGGCTTGGCAAAGTAGTAACGGGCATAGTACAGTGTGGGCTTAAAGTTAGACACAGCTTGCACCTCATCCATAGCTGGAAAACATTGCAATTTGCGCAGTATCACGAACCGCGGCAGACGCCGCACTTACCTGCTTCCTGGTTCCCTGACGGCGTCCCTCTCCCGGCGCGCAGCTGCTGCAGCTCGTCGCAGACTGTCCCTGAAGCAGTGACAG
>WWET01004050.1:47139-58234 GCA_011038615.1 Limnodynastes dumerilii
CCGGAGTTCAAGTCCTGCGCTTCCAGTTGATCCACCTCAGCTGTTGCCAGTTCCGTCTACTCCGGTTCCGCTGACTACTACTCTGCCATCCACCTCTTTCATCACTGCTACTACGGCTACCCTCAACTCCACCTCCTACCATACGGATCCTGTACTTTCCCCGGCCTGCCGGTATCCCTGTCTGGATTAATATCTGTTGGACAGTATCTCTTCTGACGAACTGTTACTTGGACTCACACCATTGTCTCATCTGGGACTCTCAGATACCGTTACTTCTGTATGCACCCATCTATTATTAAACCTGCTCAATTCCATTTTAACCCAACACTGTTGTCTCCATCTCTGAAACCCGGAACCGATCCCAAACAATCCTTGAACGTGACACGCAGCTACTAATGATAGAGCTAATATTGATGGCGGTGTTCCTACTAACGCAATGGCAGCTGCACAGGCTTTGTGAAGACAACAAATGGGATTTACACGTGTCTGCTTTTAATGGCCTTTTGCCACAAAACTACTTGCAACTTGGTGGCTAAAGTTCCCAAAAATATTCTAATGATTAAAAAAATATTATTAGTTTGATTTTCAGCTTACAAGAAAGGTCATTAACCTATTTGGACCTATATAGGAAGATATATATGCATAGAGACCTGTGATATGTCGTAACTTTAATCTCATGAAACGCAAAACTTACCGCGTGAGAGGCCGTCTGTCGGCTGCTCTCTCCAGCCCTCTACGCACCGTGTCTTCAAGGAGGTGCCCACTGGCAGCCTCCTGTTCAGCATCCACCGCATAGCTCCTCTTGGCATACTGGCGCCAAGCACCGGCGTTCTCCGCTGGATTGCGTTCTCATGCTGGATTGCCTCACATGATGCACCTCAGCCAACCAGATTCCAGCCCAGGAAATCACATGATTCAATCTGAAACCAGGGCACACTATTAAAGTCCAGGGCACTGTTCAATCAGCGCCAGAACAACTTGGTCATTCAAGGTTCCTGGTTCCTGCTTAGAAGTGCTGCTGTTATTTTCTAGTCCTGATCCAATTCTTGTTTAGTCGTGTTCTTGCCAAGTCATGTCCAGTCCAGGTCATCTCAAGTCTGGTCCAGTCCAGGTCAAGTCCAGTCCAGTCCATTTTTGGTCCAGCCCAAGGGCCAAATTTACTCAGCTGCGGGTTTGGAAAAGTGGAGATGTTGCCCATAGCAACCAGTCAGATTCTAGTTCTCACTTTCATTTTACATACTAGAGTGTTTGCTAAAATCTGATTGGTTGCTATGGGCAACATCTCCACTTTTGCAAACCCGCAGCTTAGTAAATATGGCCCCAAGTCAAGTCCAATTCAGTTTAAGTCAAGCCCTGCCTTGTTCAGTCCAACCTGCTCATTCCAGTCTAGCTTGTCCAGTCTGGTCTAGTGCTGCTTTAGTCCAATTCATGTCAAGCCTTGCCTTGTACAGTCCAGCCTGTTTATGAACTGTTCTTCTTAAACCCCTTTTGGCAATTAGCACATGAGCAGATCATACATTAAACCCTCCAGCTTCCATTTGCTGAATCGCTATCACGTCCCCGGGAACCCTGAGCGGATACCCAACCCAGTCAGTCCGTGATATCTCTATTGTTAGTTCAGTATATGCATAATAAACATTTGTTTGTTCATTTGATATCATAGTTGCAAAACCACTGCCTTGTACTTGTTAATCTGCTCACTGTTTTCTGTAACAATCTACTCGCTACAGTGTATCCAAAGTAAAATAACTTGAGAGTGTAATGTCTAATTAGCAATTTTATAATTGAGCTCTGAGCCCTAACTACTGGGGAAGTTGTCATAACTTGTTGTCAGTCCTCTGCATCACAGTTAAACTGAGTGAATGCTATGTACAATTTTACCGTCCTCTTAAAGGGCTGTATGCAGAGCAATGCGGCCTGAATTTTCTCCGATATGCTCTACTGCGCATGCGCAGTAATTCTGTAATGTATTCTACGTTACTTGTTGCATGCGCAGTAGAGCATATCGGGAAACTCCGGCCGCATTGCATAGCTCTGCATACGGCCCAAAGTCCTGGAACCTGATTCTTAATTGAGAATCAGCTGCGTTTTGGGTGTGTAAAATTAAGAAAGGACAAACAGCGCATGTGTAGTAACATTATTTACGCAAGCTACGTAGGACTTAAGAACAGCTGGCTCTGAATCACCATTATGAACCTAGTTCATCTAGGTTCGTAGTGACTTAATGAAGGAGTGTTCCGGGACAACTTAAGAACAAAGATAAGAAGAGTGGGTGGAGGGAGGCATTTAAATGGGGAATTCTGGGCACGGTTAGCCCATTACGTACGTAATTTTGCCACTTACGCACACAACTACAAACCTTAAGCTAAGGTAGCCTTATGGCACTCGTAAGTCAACTAAGAAGCTGAAAACAGAGGTCGCGTTAGGGCAGTCGGCATGCTACTTGGGTGCGTAAAATTAGGAACCTAAAGCATTCTTATGCGCATGCTGATCCGTGTGTACAAACTATTGTCAGAGGTGTAACTTTCTATCCCATAACCCTCCGCTCAAACAGTCATGACATCATGGATTTAAAATATGTACGCCCATAAAGGGGTCCCTATTGGAGGGATTTGGTATGCCGGTACGATAGTCTGTTTTCCATCAGACCATCCGGCAGCTGAAAGGTGAATGGTGGCAGCCTCCATATTAGAAAGCCACGGTTGTGCCACTCCCGAAGTCGCAATGATTTCTATGCGACTATTTCCAACCCCTAACCCTAACGCTTTTCTAACCCTAATCCTCCCACAGCCTAACCCTAACCTTTTACCTGCCACGGCCTGTATACCAAGGACATTGTATAGTAAACACACAACATGCAATAACCATTATCAGAATGACCAGACAACAAACAGGTTTCATTTGTCTCTTCTGACCGCTGTGGACCAGATTCTCAGTCCCGTATTTTTGGTTTTACGTTCGTTCTTTTACGCTTAGAGCTACTGTGCATGCGTAGTAACTCTTTTATGCCATCTACGTAACATTTTGTTACATAGATTGCGTACAGGCGGTCTTTAAAGACTGTGTGTACGCAATCTACGTAACAAACTGTTACATAGATAGTGTAAAAAAGCTACTACGCATGCACAGTAGCTCTAAACGTAAAAGAATGCACGTAAAACCAAAAATACGGGACTGAGAATCTGGTTCTGTCTCTCTAAACCCATCATATTATACAGCTTTGGTTTTTCTCACTATTATATAAATTCTGTTGATTAAGGATTATCTGTCGCATTATCCTTGATATATTGCGATATTCTATATGTGGACATTGAATACTACCAGAGGATGGACAACACCTGAGAAACACACCACCTTAGCCAAGCCATTACTGTACAAATTACATGCTTATGCTGCTATATAAAAACCTGCTAATAAATCAAATAAATGATTGTATATTAGAAATGAAAGCAGCAGGCTATACTTTTGAAACCCTGCAGAGGAATATTTGTTAAGCCATTTGCGGTGAGCATAATTTGTATATAGTTTGGCTATAATGTTACTGTTGTTACTATTTTCTTGTGTGAATAATGCTAATATTGCAGTGGCGATTATTATATATTATGTTATTATTACCTGAAATATACAAATTGAAAGTGATTTATACTTATTGTGGTGGAGTGACAGAGCTCATTTCTGTTTTCAAATCTTTCACTTTTCTACACTTGGGGGCTGATCCAGACCTACGGCTGCTGCACTAGTTATGGCGGCTGTATGCGTAAGAACGGCATTTCTACCGTTCTGCGCATGTGCCAGGCAGATGTTGCCCGGCGTCCCTAACTGTTGCGTAGTTACGGTGAGGGGGGCGTTCCTCGCCATAACTACGCAACCATTACGGAAGGAAGGCGGGGGAAGGTAAGTAAATGAGGGAGGGAGGGTGGGTTAGGGCAGTTACAACCCTGTGGAAAGTAGGTAATTACGCCATCTGAAGTTAAGGTAGCCTTCAGCTGGCATAACATAATTACCTACTGTTAGGCCGGCTGAAGTTAAGGTAGCCTTCAGCCGGCATAACAGTGGGTAATTACGCCTGCCATAGGTGGAGTGCTCCAGAGCTACGCTGGCTGTACGGCCCAGTGTAGCTCTTGATCAGGCCCTTGGTCACATCTTTATTTTAATATTGTGCTGCGACATCCTTATAGAATGTCCCTTATTGCTTTTAAATTAATTTGAAAAAACATAAATTTTTATTGCCTGCTGACCCTTTCTTTGACCAGCCAATAGCTAGCTGATCGTTCCAATTGTCATATAGCTTAACCCTGGTGGTAAGCAGAGCACTATTTGGTGGTATGCAGGGTAGCTGGGCAAGGGTAGAAGGAGATGTTGGCATCCAGCAGAACTTGTATAGTAATGAAAAGTGATACAAGATGTTGGAGGACATAGTAAATAAGATACGCTGGAGTGCTGAGGGGTATATGTAAAATACAGAGATCAAAATCAATGTCAAATATAAGTAAAAGAAAAAAAATATGGGGATAGGCTATGTATCGGCATGAAAACTTCACAAATGTTGAAAATGACACGGGGGGGGGATATGGATCTGAAAAAATGTGTATAAAATTTTTGGTGAGATTATGACGTCAGAAAAAGGGTGAAGTACTAGTATCCTGGCCATAGTGAGGGGTAATGGCCAGGAAACAAGAAGAAAGGGCTAAGGTCAGGGTCATATCGAGGGTGGAGGAAGGGGTAATGGACAGGAAAGGGGAAATGGTTTGTGTCAGGCCATAGTGAAGGTGGAGGGAGGGGTAATGGCCAGGAAGGGGGTAAATGGCTAGTGTCAGGGCCATAGTGAGGGTGAATGGAGGGGGTAATGGCTAGGAAGGGGATAAAGGGCTAGTGTCAGAGCCATAGTGAGGGTGGAGGGAGGGGTAATGACTAGTGTCAGGGACATAGTGAGGGTGAAGGGAGGGGCAATGGCGAGGAAGGGGGTAAAGGGCTAGTGTCAGGGCCATAGTGAGTGTGGAGGGATAGAGGAAGAAAGGAATGGAGGAGAGGGTAACTGGGATAGAATTATATTATAAAGTGGTTCTTGGCCTGGAAAACTATTTTTTAGAGAGAGGTTGAGAACAGCCAGTATTCATTATAATCAATAGCTTCTGCGATCTGGACCCTTGTAGAATTTGTTGTTAAGCTTGTCTGTCTTTGGAATCTCATTACAGGAATGTCTCGATGGCTTCACGCAAGCCGCTGAAAGCGAGTTTGGATGCCTCATGGCCGGAGGAAAGCTCGTAGTAGCCACAGAAAAATGGTGGAGGCTGGCCCCTCAAGACGTGATGCTACTGTGCTGGTTGCTAGCCTCCTTGTCTCCGCATTCATCGCGTGATTATCCTGTGTATCTGCCTCAAGGGAGCCCTACGGTAAGTTTTCACGTTCCAGGAGTCCTTCTCGGTAATGCATTGCAAAAAGAAGTAAAAAAACAAACAAACCACGAAACACAGAATAATCCACTGAACCTCAACATAAAAACATTTTGACCTTGGGGCTTGTAAACCTATCGGAATGCAACTTAGAAAACAGCATTTTTTTCTATACAGTGATGAATTAATCACATAACAGGCCCTGGGGCAGTTTGATTTCTGAGGCTTCTACTGCAGTAGCTTTGATTCTATTACAAGTAAACCCTTAGGGCTATGTTTACCAAGCCTTCTAAACAAAGAAGTGAATATGTTGCCTACGGCAACCATTTAGCTAGTATAGGCATCATAAACCACTCCAGGGGCCAGATTTACTAAGCTGCGGGAAAGGAAAAGCGGAGATGTTGCCCATAGCAATCAATCAGATTCTAGCTGACATTTTCTAGTATGTAAAAGGTAAGTGAGAGCGAGAATCTGATTGGTTGCTATGGGCAACATCTCCACTTTCCTTTTCACAGTTTAGTAAATATGGCCCTTTTGGTGTTAACTACAAACCCTATCAGGCTTTGCCGGCTATCGGCTATGCTAATGCTTCTGGAGCATGCTGGGAGCTATAGTTTCACAATAGCTGGAGTGTTAAAGGTTGTCTATGACTTCTTTAGTGCATTCTAGAAAGCGGTGGCTAGAATCCTATTCGATGCCATGGACATGTTTTTTGGTTTCATAAATCTACCCTTTATAATCTAGTGTTTTAACTCTATAACCAATTTGATTGTTATATTGTATTGTTCAGGTTCCACACAGACTCCTTACCTTCCAGTTGGTTCCTGGTGTAGATGTTTGTGTACTTTGTGGACCCAGCCCTTCCCTGCAGAAAGTTGAGTCCGAGGTAAGTGGAACCATTTTTTGTTGTTGTTTCTGATATAAACTGGATTCTACTAAGACCAGACTATAGTGAGGCCAACAGGTATGTGTTCCGTTTGTAGTTAAAACTATTTTAGGTCGAATGAGAGTTCTATCTCTTTACTTGGGCCCATCTATACACCACGTGGGGGATGTCTTCTCCGAGTGGAAGTGATGTTCTTGGAATTTGAACTGATCTCACTGATGCAAGGGAAGGATACCTCCTTTATGTAGCACGACAAGCAAAATGGATACCCCTTAGGTCTGTAAAATCTCACGCTTAAATGTCTCCCACTTCTTGGTGACACCCGGTGCTGCAGCAGTGTATGGCAAGGTCTTGTTTGTCAGGAAACCAACAAAATGAGCCCAAAACTGCTTTGATGCATTAATCTAGGCCTGGCCAAACTGTGCTTGTTCAGATGTGAAACTGAGTCTCAGCATTCTTTAACTGCATGAGATACCTGACAAAGCATGCTGGGATTCGTAGTTTCAGAATATCCAGAGAGCCATAGGTTGGCCTGGCCTTCGTTAATCTGAAAGACTGCATTTACCATGCAAACACAGGGAGTTCACACAAATGTCACACACAAACAATAACAGTAATAGTAGTAATAGTAACAGTAATAATAGTATGGGAATCGAACTCATGACATCAGTGCTGTGAGGCAGAAGTGCTACGTTACATTTCACAAGCCACTCCTTTCAAAAAGGTCCACACTGGACCTTTTACATTTTCTGATATGCGTAGCAAAATTTAGATATCTTATTAAAGGTTTCAGATACATTCTGACACGCCCCCGGTTTTTAGCTTGTTAACCGACTTAGGAATGCCATAGGGCTCCCTTATCTTTAGGTTCGTAGTTGTGTGCATAGGGCGGCTGATTAAGAATGTTTCTGTCTAACCGCGCCCAGTTTTCCTCATTTAAATGGCTGCCTGCACCCAATCTTCTTAACTTCCTTCTTAAGTCTTCCCAGCAAGTCATTACGAACCTTGAGGAAATAGGTTTGTGATGGTGATTCAGAACCATCCCGTTCTTAAGTGCTACGGAAATTGCATATATTGCCTGCGCAGTATATCCCTTCCTAAATATACGCACCTAAAAATCCACTTTTTCTTAACTGTGAATCAGGTCTATCATCTCTCATTTCTAATGCTGGACCGGATTGACACTTATCGGTCCGGTCTCCCTACCCCAACCCGTTTTTAGGTGCCTAATGGTACTTACGAGTGCCATAGGCTACCTTAACTTCCCGTGCATATTCTCCCTCTTAAGGAGGGAAAATAAGCATGGAGGTCCCACACCCCTCCTGCCTAGCTAATCTCCATGCTTCCCTCCTCCCACTTCGCCTAACTTCCTATGGAGGCTTCTCTGGAACGCCTCCTCTTGTGAAAATCCAGAACTAATTATGCTAGCCGGAGATGTAAAAACGCTATTTTGCATGTATTGCGCATTCGCACGGCAGATGTTACGACACGTAACTCTGAATGTATGTACCAGACTACTATCAACAGCGTAACTATGAACAAAGGGGCGTGCCATCCATACGACACCCGTAATTACGCTTCGGAAGCGAGTTGAGGCATTTAAATCGTACAGTATGGGCGTGCTTAGGCGCATAAGTATGTGCAGCCATTACAGCCGACAGGAGTTACGCTTTGAAAAGTTAAGGTAGGATATGAAAAGCGTAAGCCGGCTAAACTACGTACGGACAAGGGGAGTGCACAGTAAATTCGCTACGCTAGGAAACGTAATGGAAATGTAGCTCTGGATCTGGCCCTATGTGTTTAAAGACCTAAATGCTATGTAGATTGTGTAGTCATGCTGACCACGCATGCACAGCCCACAAATATGGAAGAATATGCACTAAGGGGTTAAAGCGGTACGCTCCCCACACACCCCAGCGATATAGTGGCGCTGAATCCTCCCTCCACTGTGAACCGGGTCCAGTGAGGGTTGCGAATGACGGAAAACCGCAGCCTCAGCTAATCCTCCACAGCTGCTTTCCTAAATGACGCTCCTTGGGCCTGACCCAGACCTACGCCTGCTTGTGTTCTTACGCTCGGCGTAGTCGTAAAAACGCTGTTTTCCATGTTCTGTGCATGCGCGCGGCAGGTGTTACGCCCAGGAACTCTGAACGTACTTACGAGACTAAAGTCCGCACCGTAACTGCGAACGAAGGGGCGTGACAGCCATACGACACCCGTAATTACGCTTCGGCGGGGGGGAGAGGCATGTAAATCATACAGTATGGGCGTGCTAAGCTCCGTAACTACGCATGGAGTCTACGGATGCCTGTGGTTACGCACAGAAAAGTTAGGGTAGAGCTTGGTTGGCGTTAGATGGCATAAATACGGACAACCGACGGGAGTGCTTAGGGGAGTGCTTTGTAGGGTCGCTGGTGTAAATACGCTACGCACAAGGGCGTATTATTGGCGTAGGTCTGGATGAGGCCCCTTGTTCCCCGGAGCATGGAGACGCAGAGGGAAAGAAGGTGGCGGCGGGTTGCCCTGTACCAGTCACCGAGGGCTCTGCTCTCATCCATTATACCAGACACAGCGTTCTGTTCCCGTCTCCTGTATGCAAGAATCGGACTTGGACGTGCGCAAGGAGCAGCGTTAGGCTTTTATATAACAAATTATTTAGATTCTTATCTTGCTTTTTAGCTGGTGGAAAGGTTCTGGAAACCTGTGGTGGATCCAGTCAAATCCTGCTTGAGAGTCCTGCTCCGGGCCTTCCCGGCCTCCCTCCCTCTTCATCGCGGGATTTTGGGGTAAGAATTGGAGAAAGCATTACACGTTTGTGCGTCACATCACATGTAATAGGTAAGAATATAGGATAAGTAGAAGGGTTATTAAATCGTTTTATGTTTCTTGTTAAAGTTTATGATAGAAAAGCATTTTCTACAGCTCTCCACTCCCTGTGTTTGACTGTAAAGTACCCAGCATAAGCTCCTGTGAAATAGATAAGACGAATTCCAGTGTCAAAGGAAAGTGCTATTTCTGGTTATATTATACGCTCGCTATTTCCACATACAGGAGCAGATTTTGACCTCTGCAGCTGCTGTTTTCTGCTCCAGGCGCTAAAAAGCCGATAACGGTCCAGCAGTGTCCGGCTTTCCACGCGTCCGAGGGGAGACCACTTTCCCTGCGCATACAGACATTCAAACCAGCAACTTTACACTAACATTTCGGCACCGTCCTTACTTAAAATAAGGGTTGGTGCAGAAGTGTGGATAGTATGTGAGGGCTTAACCAAGCTATTTAAATACATTTTCATAGACACTTATGATAAAAGTTGGTCTCTTATTATGGTTTATTTATAAGGCGCCACAACGTTTCCACAACGCTGTACAAAATACAACAACAAAATACAGTACAGACATACAAGGCAGGGATGGACGGCATAGTACATAATAATATACAGGGCAGGGATGGACGGCATAGTACATAATAATATACAGGGCAGGGATGGACGGCATAGTACATAATAATATACAGGGCAGGGATGGACAGCATAGTACATAATAATATACAGTACAGACATACAGGACAGGGATGGACAGCATAGTACATAATAATATACAGTACAGACATACAGGACAGGGATGGGCAGCATAGTACACAATAATATACAGTACAGACATACAGGGCAGGGATGGGCAACATAGTACATAATAATATACAGTACAGACATACAGGGCAGGGATGGACAGCATAGTACATAATAATAAAAGGGTAGCAGAGGAGGACATGAGAGTACGAAGTGAGGGGGGAGTGGTGGAGGAGGGAACAACACTAGGATTGAGGGCTCTGCTCATGTGAGCCAACACACTAAGTGGCCTCAAGTCACCTCCGGGAAATTTGCCGGCTCTCCTGGGATACCGGGAGAATTGCCCAAATTTCGGGAGTCTCAGACATTCTGGGAGAGTCTGCAACCCTGGGTTAGGCTGCAGGGAGGGAAGTCTTAGGGTTAGGCTGTGAGGAAGGAAGGGAGGATTAGGGTAGGTTCAGAATTGGCTGGAAGAGAACAAAGAAGAGTTGTTCACAGCAGTGACCCACACCCCACAAAACAAATTAAGAATGTAAGGTTTCATATCAACACAAGACATCACGGAGGTTTATGAAGTTAGAACAATAATAAAATCAAGAAGGGAGGAGGGGAAGCCATGGGGTAGATGGAATGGGGGGGAAAACCTAGGAAACACTGATGGTAGAGCGGGGCACTGGCTCATATACTGTGTGTAAAGGTCAGAATCTGTGAGGAGCAGCAGGATATCAGATCACAACAAAGTCTGAGCTTTTGTGGAGAGCAGAAAGGTTTATGTCCTCCATGTCCATATAGAAATCCAATCCAGCGAATCATGCCATGGTGGTAGGAGGAGTCAGGGACTTCCAATGAAGCGGGATCCCTGCTATGGCCATTTGATTAAAGTGTCTGATTAGAGACTGTGATCAGCATCTGTATAATGGAATATTGTAATGCGACATGTTTGTTCTTCATTAGAATAACCCTATTTCCTAATTCCCAGCTCCTAACCCAAATCCAGAATGATGAAAATCAGCTGACTTATGTATGCTACGTACGTATGTCGGCATACGTGCATTCAGCCCCCGCACAGGGGTGGGCCCACTCACTGTGTGTATGAGATAGACGTAGGGGGGCATAGGTCATTTAAATTGTACCTCAAGGACTCAGCTAAGCCCTTACGTACAATTCAGTATTGCACATGCACAGAGATGTGTGCGGATTACTTTAGGAAGAGGGCGGGCCACGAAAATCAATTCCTGCACACAGGAATGC
>WWET01004050.1:86273-104174 GCA_011038615.1 Limnodynastes dumerilii
GAATGGAAAAAAAAAAAAGAGAGTACCGCCAGCCTGAGGTGCCCCCCACCTCACGAGTACCCGCCAGTCACAGCCGCCGCAGGAACAGAGGCACCGTACACCACCGCTGCAGAAATGGTCCCAGCCGCAGAGCCAGCACCTCCCGCCGCAGGACACAGACACCGCCGACACCGCTGCAAGGTCCGGAGCTACACAGCTGCAGTGCGGGTAAGTGAAGGTCTTCCATGGGACAGACAGGGGAGAGAAAACCCCATGTACAGGGCAGAAGCAGGAGAATGTCAGGATCGATGCCGGGAGCCACAGACAAACGCGTCTACTCCATCTTGCCTCAAACGCCGCCCCCCCTGGCCCCAGGTGTTTTTAAACTACAAGTCCCAGCATGCTTTGTCAGGTATCAGCTCTGTCTAGGCAGTCAGAGTATGCTGGGACTCATAGTTTCACAACATCTGGAGAGCCACAGGTTGTACCAGGCCTTGACCTAGAAGTAGTTCATCTATGGAGAAGAGTATGTATAACAATTTAAATAAATGACTTAAAGGAACATAAAACGGGGAAGATATCCTTGTCTAAGGAGCTCACAATCAAATCAGCATGAGGGATGATATATATTAGAAAACATCATAGCAGTTGGAGCTAATAGACTAGATCCAGACCACCGCACGCTTTATGTGCATGCGGCAATCTGAAATTACGCAGTGTAGAGGGGAGTGCTCGTTCCCGGTAATCCCCTCTAACATTAGTAAATCTGGACACTTAGCTTTTACAACTTGATCTGCGTCTGTACGGTGCTTCCCCGCCCCCGACACTTTATTTAAATGTCTATCCCCGACTGTATGGCGTAGATACAGCATTCATATCTGAAGGGTCGCCCCCTTTATTGTACCTTCAGACGTACATTACTGTTTTGTGCAGCTTAAGAGCTATGGTTGGCATAAGGAAAGACTTTTGTCTAAGGATTCATCCTACAGTTTCCTGCCTGTTCTGCTTCTATAGAAGCTTATTTCTTGCAGCTTAGTTCATCCACACGTTGGCAGTAGCTATGTGCCCGAGGTCTGCTTCATGACTGCTCAGAGCAGTTCAACCCATGTTGCACAAAGGCTGCATCCATCAGACAGGACATCAAAAGAAGATGATGATATCAACCAAGCGGATCCAGGCATCCAGATACCGCTTCCACCTATTGCATGTTGCCCCTGCTATAGGTACACAGTACTCCGCTCCTGAGCTTCCAACTGTCACTCACCTGGTTTTACTGAATTAAATGGTGTTCAAAAAAACATTTTTCTCTTCAACACAGGTGGTTACCATAGGAACTGATTGCTGGAAGCTCAGGAACAGAGTAAGGGGAGGGGGAGGGGGTCTGGCCAATAAATATTAGTTGGACAAGTTGGGGATATCTGCGGGAACGTCATGTGAGCAACAAGCGCATGTATTTAGATCTCTGGATCCAGCCAATGATATATGAGTGTAAATACATTTTGCTTAATATGAGAATTACAACTCAACATAAGTGTTTAAATAGATCAAAGTACAGAACCTATAAATATTTAAGCATCAATAAACTAAACAAGAAAAGGCTTAACTTTCCTGGGCCCCAAATGCAAGAATATTCCAATGTTTTACATAATATATTAGGCACACACCTGTTACAAAAGCCAATGTACCCAGTAACCTGGAGATGTGGCCTTAACGTCACGGTTATTTAAAGCCTAATGGGAACAATTTAGCTTCACATGTTCTGCTTTTCTTTTTCTCAACAAAAGGTGTTGAAATGCACAAATGTCTGTATCCATTATGTGTCAGCACACACACAGCTGTGAACACAGTCAATGTGGAACTTTGGTAAAACCTATGGTTTTAGGTCATTAACTGCAGCATGATGTAATACTGGAGAAATCAATCCAGGTACTGCGTTTCCTTCACAATTGGGGTATACCCCAACACTATATACCAAGGCGCTAGGAGGGTTAGGGCTGAAGAAGAAGGTGGTTAGGGTTAGGCTGCAGGCATGGAGGGTTAGGGTTAGGCTGCAGGCATGGAGGGTTAGGCTGCAGGCATGGAGGGTTAGGACTGAAGAAGGGGAAGGTTAGGTTAGGGTTAAGGGTAGGCCAAACACAGAATGGAAGTTGCTCAATCAATTTATAGGTAAATGCAAACGGGTGCATGAAAGGCTGGGGTTAATCTGATAGGCACAGAAACTAAGGGAAAAAAATTGCCTCAGCAACACTGCCATAATCCAGTAACAGACTATACTGTTCTATCTGTAAAATAAAACACAGAAATGTCCATTACACATATTTGCACAAATATATGATAAGCCACCAGCCACCGTCAAGGCCTTTCTGCATATGGTGGTCCTAACTAATCTCAACAATGAGAGTCCCAATGTTGGGTCATATATAGATGTTTTTAAATTGAGAGCCAAACTTACCTCAGGAGACACCCCTTAAAGTCTCCAAAATGGCTGCTGGGGAATAGGGGGAACTGTGATTTTTACCCACGGCCACTGCCAGAAATTTTGAGGTACGGGACACATCTATGGTGCTCTGCCCTCTATGTGACATTATTTAGAGGGCGGAGTGACATAAATCTGGATTAATAGCTGGACCACTAATGTACAGCTCTCAGCAGTACTGCCGATACCTGCTGCTGCTGCAAAGCAAAGGTAAGTATCAGCGAGACCCATCTACTCTATGCCCGGGACAATAGTTGACTGATGGCATTTTCCCCTGGAAATAGAATCCTTTTTTTGTTTTTGTTTTTCATGTAAATTTTTTCTTTTGCTTTTTATTTGTTTTGTTTTTTTGTAGTGTAAAAACGTTTGAGGGGGCGTGCCAATATTACGATAGCCTTAAGTACGATGAAATTACTCAATGTAGGCGGGGTTTGCATTTAATTTGTACAGTATGGGTGTGCTTAGCGGTGTAACTACGTGCAGGCTATACGTACGTGTGCGGACATGAGCAGTTATGCTGCCAAAAGTTAAGGTAGGGTTTGGAACGCGTAAAGCGGCCAAAGTACGTACACGTCTTCAGCGAAAGTCCCGCAGACCATCGCAGGACCTCACCGGAGGGGTATTAGTAAATACTACCGGCGTTATTGCCAGGCTCGCTGCGAGGTGCTGCAAGTCTGGATGCTATCATTAGCGCTCGATAACAAAGTATAGTTGGAGCCACTCTCCATAGCAACCAATCAGATTCTTGCTCTTATTTACTAGGATGTAATTGGTACATGAAAGCTATGGTTTTGGACAACAACTCCGCTTTTCCTTTAGAGAAGACTGCATTATATATGCTCATAGTTTATTGACAAAATCGTGTTATCTATACTAGACCTGCAGATTATGGGACAGTCATTATCCAAGATAACATCCCAAATTTTCAGAGAAGGAATAATCATGACACAAAATGAATTAAGATTAAAATCCAAATCTAGTATTTTCCACTAAATACTAAATTATTCCCAGCTTTATGTTTTCAATAGTCACTGTGACTGTACTGCGACCCAGTAATTGGGATTCCTCTTGTGAAGGATCTTCCCATGTCTCCTTTAATTACCCCACCCACCTGTTCCTTCTTTCATGATTTATTACCACGGTCTGTGTGATACAGGAGAAATAAAAGTAAATAATATAAATAATAACGGTATAATAGAATATTATAATAAGAAATAACAATTATGAAATAATACAACAATAAAAATATAATAATAATAATAATAAATTGCAGAAACTATTTCCAAAACATTTAATACAGTAGTTGCTTCTAAAGTGCTAAGTGTGGAATTTACATGCGTATTTTTACGATTTTATAAAATGTGCATGCCCAGAACCCAAATATATGCACGTAAAACATAGCCGACTGATTCACACACATGGAGGTCAGACTTACGACAGATGCACTGTGGAAACAGAAATAAAAACATCACTATTAATCTCTAAAATAATAATTAATCTTTGCAAGGACTGAGAACAAAGAACCTTGGAAAAGTGCGGGAAAATGTGAACGCGGATTTACGCAAATATGCGCGCCGATTTTACACATTAATAAACATACTGATATATATATTTTTACACAGGACTTGTTCATGTTTAATGTCTGGACGAGTTCCTATTTACTGGGACTGTGTTTTATATTCGCAGATGGTTCATTCAGCTAATTGCCGCCAATCGTCGAATGATTGTCATAATTATATTGTGTTTAGTCTTGTAGTGTAGAATATGATGTTGTATTAGAGATGATACTTTCTGCTAAAAGATCACAAGTTATAAGCATTTATAAGTTTTGATATGATATGTGCATGTCCCCAATTATGCTGATGAACCTAGGAAGTAAGAACAATAGAAGACCCTGAGACCAATGACGAGCTAAGGATCCAGGATAGTCGTGAGATCTCCCCAATCAACCTGCGTTCGGTTACCCTTTTGATCTTTGCTGTTAAAATGCTCTCTGCCTGGGCGTTGGATCCCAGATGACTTTGTAAGACGTCTTGCCAGTGACTGGTCGCATTGCTGTATCAGGAGACCCTCGCTTTTGGTTAACTTTTTCCATGCCTACATAAAATACACTCTTGTGTATTGGACCATGGGTTGGACCGCATCTTCGACTCTGTGGTAATTATAAGGTTTATTTGTGTACAATTGCGTACTGCCGCACCGCGTACTTTTGGGGTACACTGACGAGTCCCGCGTGTGTGGCTAGAGGGGCAGTATGGGCGTACCAACAGAGTTACGACTGATTTACAAGCAGGAGTGCCTTGCGTGAAAGAACATACGCACAGGAAAAGTTAAGGTAGCTCTCGACCACTCAGAAGTTATTGAAGCCTGTGGACTCATATGAAAGTCCATGTGTCCATACACACTGCGCACAGCCATCAGCTGCTGCCTAATTTTAATCAATGCACATGTGCGTTTAGTTAACACACATAAGGCTCATCTACTTAAAGCTAGGGGACCAGATTCAGAGTTGCGCTTCCGTCTTTTTTCAGACGGAAGCGCAGCCAAAATGTCTAATGCGCATACCCAGATCGGGAGCACGCACAGAAAGATGGGCGCAAAAGTACCCATCTGACTGTGTTCATATCTGACTGGGCTGCATCTGTGAAAAGAGATTTAATTTAAAAAAGGGTCGCTTGTGCTAGTAGTACTATTATGATCAGCATGCCCGGCACCAAATCATGACACATGGCCTTTCCATAAAAAAAAAACAAAAACAACCATACTGTGCCCTCTAAAAAATACTATGTAAACCTCCATGTGCCCCCAAATAATGTAAAGTAATAAAATAGTGGTAATACCCCGTCCCCATTTTAAAAAGAAAAGTACAGTGTCCACATAAAAATTGTAAAAAAAATTGCCACGTGTCCCTGAAAAATTAAAAGAAATAATCCCTGTCCCCTTCTTTAAAAAAATAATACAGTGCCCACATAATTTAATGGACATTTTTAAAATATTTTTATTTTGATGGGCACATGTGGCATTTGTTATTATTTAAATTATGTGGGAACAGTATTAATTTTTTTAAAGAAGGGGACAGGGATCTTGCATGTATTATATTTTATTCCATTTTTTTTTAACATTTTTTATGTGGGCAATGTACTTTTTTTTAAGAAGGGGACGGAGTATTGGCAGTATTTTATTACTTTCCATTATTTGGGGCCACGTAAACGTTTACATGGTTTTTTTTTAGAGGGCACAGTATGTTTTTTTTAAAAGGAATGGGCATGTGTCATGATTTGGTGCCGGGCATGCTGCCGATAGTAGTACTACAAGCGCAAGCATGTCTTGTCATTCATGGGCATGCTTGCGCTTGTAGTTCTGCTAGCGGCAGCATGCCCTGTCAGGCCGTTCTTTATTTATTTATTTTCATAGGTTGGGACGGTGGGGCAGGCGGTGGAAGGGGTTAATTTTTTATTATGTTAAAACAAAAACAAAAAAAAGAAGCCCTGCGGGTCGGAGCAATTAAGGCTCCGACTGTTTTTTTTTTTTTGGTTTTTTTAAAACATACAGCCAATTCAGAGGTGCGTGTTTCTAATAAAACATTCACCTCTGAATAGCACTTTTTAGTGGATGTGCAAGACTTTCAACAGTGTCAAGGTAGCCTTTTGTTTCACTTATTTGGGTTAAATTTCAATATAGGAATAATGTTACATTATTTATTTATTAATATATTTTAAATGTTTAACTTATTTATACCAGTATGCATAATTTCTGTTGTTTGGTAATTTATGCTACATTAGTAAGAGTTTTTTTTAATTTAAATAAACATTTTATTGAAAATTTTTAAAACAATCGTGCCCAGCAAATCCTTATTGCTGCATTTTATTTTTTGCATGTATCGTTTTTTTTGGATTGCTCATGGCACAGGTAGAGTTGTCTTCTATTTTCACTTCTTCAAATAATTAATTGAGAGTCCAAAAATACAAAGGCATGCTAGTTATTACATTTATTAAAGTCAAACAGCAATGTCTGCGTTGCTTAACGTTTAGCTGAATCTCTACTAAAAATAAGTCACCAAAATCACGCATGATTTAAGGGCCATATCCTAAGTACTTTCCTATTTCTACGTATGGCATAATTACGCATGGAAAGACACGCACAAGTGTGTGTGGTTAGCTGCATCCGCTGCTATCCTTGAATCGCACTTGCATATAATTGCGATGCGTATTTTTAACCAAGTACGCAATTTCTATCTTAAGTGTGAAGACGGTCCCTAGTCACTAAAAGAAAAGAAATCTGCTTTCTGGATCACAACACAAATAAAACGTATTCATACACAACTGTGTGTGACTTAAATAACAGAATTTTAGGAAATTGCTCCAAATATTTTGTCTCCTACTTGACCCACCCCATCTAACGGGTGTACACTGCACAGTACAGGTAATACAGGGCTTCTACGGAAGCCCTGTAGGACCAAACCTGTTTTTGTGAATGGCAGTGACCGAATCTATGCGGTCACTGCCATTCTACAAACAGATTTGGTTCTACAGGGCTCCCGTAGGGGCCCTGTATTATCTGTTCCACACCACGTGACCGCAGAAGGGGAGACGCAGCAGCAGAGCACCGCAGAGGAAGGGAGGAGACTTCAAAGGTTAAGTAACTGAAGAGGCTGGAAATAAGGGGCAGATAATGGAGGCTGGAAATAAGGGACAGATAATGGAGGCTGGACATAAGGGGCAGACAATGGAGGCTGGAAATTTAAAGGGGCAGACATGGAGTGAATATACTGTCGGTGTGTATATGATTGAGTGAGTATAATGTAGGTGTGTATATGAGTGAGTGAGTATAATGTAGGTGTGTATATGAGTGAGTGAGTATACTCTAGGTGTGTATATGAGTGAGCGTGCAGCGTGTGTTTGGCATGTCATTGGTGCAGTGTGTGTAGCATATCTTTTGTGTGCTGTGTGTTTGTGTAACATGTCATGAGTGCAGTGGGTGTAGCATGTCATAGATGCACTGTGTGTGTGTATGTACGTAACATGTCTTGTGTAGATATTCTGTGTGTGCCCATTAAAAGGGGCAGACAACTGAAGCTGGAAATAAGGGGCAGACATGGAGGCTGGATATTTAAAGGGGTAGACATGGAGGCTGGACATTTAAAGGGGCAGACAATGGAGGCTGAACATTTAAAGAGGCAGACAATGGAGGCTGGACATTAAAAGGGGCAGACAATGGAAGATGGAAATAAGGGGCAGACATGGAGGCTGGACAAATAATATAGGGGCAGATATGGAGGCTGGACATAATAATAAGGGGCAGACATGGAGACTGAACAAATAAACGGAGGAGACATATGGAGGCTGGACATAATAAGGGGAAGACATGGATGCTGGACATAATAATAATAAGGGGCAGACATGGAGGTAGGGCAAAAAAAGGGGCAGATGTGGAGGCTGGACATATGAATCCTGGACAAATAATAAGGGGCAGATATATGGATAGCAGGCCTAATAATAAGAGGCAGACGTATGGATGGTTGTCAAATAATAGGGGCAGGCACTAGACCCGCTGGTCTGGGCGGTGCAAGACACACCCACTTTCCCAGACACACCCACTGGGTGGTACAAGACACACCCCCTCTACGAGGTCGTAAAAATTTTGTCCCTCTTTAGAACTCTCAAATGTTGAGAGGTATGCTAACCATCTCTGTCCCGCAGCCTAACATTAACCCTCCCCTCTCTGCAGCCTAACCCTAACCATCTCTGCCCTGCAGCCTAACCTTAACCCTCCCCTCTCCTCAGCCTAACCCTAACCATCTCTGTCCCACAGCCTAACATTAACCCTCTCCGCAGCCTAACCCTAACCATCTCTGCCCTGCAGCCTAACCTTAACCCTCCCCTCTCCACAGCCTAACCCTAACCATCTCTGTCCCACAGCCTAACATTAACCCTCCCCCTCTCCACAGCCTAACCGTAACCATCTCTGCCCTGCAGCCTAGCCTTAACTCTCCCCTCTCCACAGACTAACCCTAACCATCTCTGCCCTGCAGCCTAACCCTAACCAGCATGGGTACCTTGTGTAAAATAATAAAAAGCATTTACCATTGTGCCTGTTCCAGGATTTAAATATTCTCTATTAAAAGGCGTCACCACTAATACAGACGCAATTCTGCTGACGACTGTATCAGTGTTGAAAACTGAATTACCCCGGTGTCCGCTACACCCCTTCCCGTCTCACATATAATAGTCACTGACAGCAACAGACAACAGGCACTTAATTGTAGTACCTGGATAAACTTATGCGGTGCACACCTGATAGAGACATTTATAAACAAGTAACAAGGCTTTAAAATAGCAGAGCCATATAGCAAAACATGTAGCTCCCGGTAATTTCAATTGCTTCTACGCCCTTTGTAAATCACCATAAATATATGTTAGCTGTTTGCAATAGAAACATAAGAAACATAGTAGTGGCTGTGGCAACACGCAAATCCTGGCAACTTAGTGGTATATATATAAAGTATCTATGTTTCCTATGTTTCTATTGCAAACAGGTAACATATATTTATGGTGATTTACAAAGGGCATAGAAGCAATTGAAATTACCGGGAGCTACATGTTTTGCTATATGGTTCTGCTATTTTAAAGCCTTGTAACTCTTTTATAAATGTCTCATTAAAAATCAATCTTATAACATAATAGCTGCTTCTGTCATGTTCTATCAGGTATGCACCCCATAAGGTTATCCAGGTACTACAATTAAGTGCCTGTTGTCTGGTGCTGTTTGCCCTATTTCCTACCTTCGGTAGCACCTTGTATATTTCCTGATTAACAGAATACTTTAGACATATAAGCTGGTGCGACCTATCCTTTCTTCTATAATATTCACTGGACTAAATTCCTAGCTCAGTACCTGCAATAGCCATTATGGTTGGAAGCTCACCAGGGACCCGGTGGAGGGGGTCCAGTCACACCATATAACATCATTCCCTTTCTACACCTAATTGAATGGCTGAATGACAGCAACTATACAGCAAAATATACTGTAATTAGAGGTTGTTAGCAGGAAGCTGTATTGTGACTGAATAGGGAATTTCACGGTCTGGTTCTCATGAATGATTTTTTTGTGTAATGGAGACAATATAGTAATGTAAGAATTTGTGCTGGTTCCCTTTTGAAACGCCAGTGTTTCGATGAGCAGCTGAACTTTGCTGATCGTTTAATGCAGCTTAGAATGAGGACAAGCTGTATAATGTAAAAATAGAATGTTGCTCTACCAGTTTAATATCAAACCTTTCCTCAATCCTTACTCTGAGTTAGTCGCCAATTATGGACCTGACACCTCATTATTAGCATGGTGATGAAATAACAAGAAGCCCCATTGTACTGCTTATTAACCAGTAATTAACCCACTGCATATAGATGATAAGGGGATGCAGTTGCTGTGTTGGTTGTCCCATACATTTACTCTATCCAGTACCTGCTGTACACTGCTGTGTTCTCTGGTTAGGGTTAGGAATTAGGATTAAGGTCTGGATTATTGTAATACCAAACAATGTGCTTGATGAAATGACAATATTTTATCAGACAGGGGATTCAGTTGCTGGACTGAGCGGCTGTATTTCCACCCAGCTGAATGACAGCGGCATCATTGTTTGAACGGCTGTAAAAATAGAAAATTGTTATCTTTTCCCCGTTTGTAATAGGGAGTAGCGGCAGTTGCTGTAGGACAAGGAGGTTTAGGCTGTGTGGCATAGACGGTTAGAGCTGAAGAAGGGGAAAGAATAAGGTTATGCTGTGGGGAAGGGAGGGTTAGGGTCAGTGGCATAAATTCTTCCCAGGCGCGAGGGGGAGGGGCACGGCCCTGGTGTGATGTCATGACATAGCGCAGTGCATTCCTGGGAAGAGATATGGTTAATCCTTTTAACAGAGCCCACAGCCAGTAATAGCTATATTACTGGCTTGCGCCCATTACCAGAGCCTTCAAAAGCCAAATCCAGGACCGGTCACTGCAGAGGGGACAATGGAAGTACTAGCGTCCGGAGTTTAGTGCTTCCATTGCTTCCGGTACTTCTGCCACTGGTTGAAGTTAGGAAAGGGTTAAGGGTGGAGTTAGGTTAAACACTTACCTTTCGGCGGAGGACTCTTGGCTGTTTTTCTAATACGCAGGCAATTGCAGTCTGCATTCAGCTGAAGTACGATACTACTTTAAAATGAAGACCATTGTACCAACGACCACATCATTTTGCGGTAGCGACCATGGACAATTGGAGAGGTCCGACCCGGATAGCCTCTAGTATGAAAGGTGAGACGCGTGTATTATTAACCAGGGTCTCACAGAAAGAAAGTTTTTTGGGGGGGAAGAGTGGGGACACGGCCATAACTCGGGTTCAAAAACCTGGGTTTTTGCCGGGGTGACGATGGTAAAGTAGTATATGTCACATCTAAGACTCATAATATTTAGAGGTACATAACTGCCAACAATAAACCACAATCAAATAGACTTAAATTTGCTGGTTGGACAGAGACTAGGACTAGACTGTGCTTGAAAACAAAATAAAAAAGGCAAACCTACACTCATATCATTAACAGCAACACATTAGAAACTAGTGAGGAGGAAAGGGATCTAGGAGTCACATGACATAGTAACTCCTAGATCCCTTTCTCCTCAGTACTAAAATTTGGAAATAAAAAGTAGCTAACCCTGACGTAAATATATTATGCAAAGAAGAGCAACTAACATGGTACATGGCCTGTGTCACACCACATACACAGACCCTCAAACATGACCCCCTCCATTCGGTACAAAATGCTCTGCTCCTGCTCTTCCTTCCTAATCTCTGATTGCAGTCACCTGTGTTACACACCTTTCTATTCAAATAACGAGTAAAACACAGGTGACTGCAATCATTTCAGATTAGGAAAGAGGTGCAGGAGCAGAGTATTTTGTACCGAATGGAGGGGGTCATGTTGGAGGGTATGCATACAGAGAGAGACTAGAGCAGTGTTTCTCAACCTCGGTCCCCAGGGACCCCTAACAGTGCATGTTTTCCAGGTGTCACTGCTGGAGCACAGGTGTGTTCATTACTAATTGTCACATTTTAAAAGCTCCACAGGTGCTGCTCATTATAGCACTTGTGATTCTTTAAGGAAACCTAGAAAATATGGACTGTTAGGGGTCCCTGAGGACCGAGGTTGAGAAACACTGGACTAGAGGAAGTAACATGTATAGCTTGGAGCAGAGAAGGGCCAGGGGGATATGAAAGCAGCTTTCACATATATCAAGGGGTGTAACCAGGTACAGAAGGGGTCTTATTCAAAGGAAGAGCTGTATTAGAACACGGGGGCATGCATATAAACTGGAGGGTGGAAGTTCACTAAAAGGGTAGTTGGTAAGTGGAATAACCTTCCTTCTGAAGTGGTAGAGTCTATCCTAAAAGAACAATTTAAATACACCCTGGATAAATATAAGGAAACCCTACATCTTAAACTAATTTGAGGGTCAGAATAGCTCTATGGTTAGTATAGATTTTTTTTAAATGTGTGGACTGGAGGGGTCATGTGACTCTTATCTGTCGTCACTTTCTATGTTTCTACACCCGTTAATGCCATAATATGTACATGACCAAAACATTTAACATGCAAACATTAAATTTCTGACTTGTATTACACGTGCGACAGTTGCAAATCCGCTCTCCTGCACAGGACGGACAGTATCAGTCGCAGACATCATAACATGTAAATAGCACGGATGGCATCAGCTTCCATATGCTAGTTTGCTGAGGTGCACTTTAGAGCTCCTAGCTCTCTACAGAGCAGACTATCAGAGGTAAACCGGACCTTGTAGCCTGCTGGAGAGTCAAGTTTACAGGTGTGGTATTCACAGGTGTTTGCAGTTGCATTAGCATGAATAATTCTATTATATTCAAGGACAATTACAATTGGAAATGGGATGATTTGCATTTGAAACACTGTATGTATCTACAAGGCAGCTTTGTTTAAATGGAAGATTAACAACCAGAGTAAATGCAAATGTTTCCCTTTCATCTATGCCTTAAACAGACATAAGCAGCCTCTACAGTGGGGATACGGCAAGCGTAAATGAAGGGTCAGCCTCTTCTTCGTACCTGCAAATCACATCAGCAGGTACACAGTACCATCTGCCGCAAATGACTCTGTCGTAAGTCCCCTGGCGTTATCAGGTCAGGATCTGGCCCAGAATCTCCACATCAGTTTTAAGTAGGAAGTAAACAAAGGAGGACAATAATGGCGCAGAAATAAATAAGAAAGCTACTAAGCAGCCCTAATGAAAATAAGGGAAACCACCAACCCTTAGAAGTAGAATAAAAAAAAATGTAAATTGTATCAGAAGGGCGCTAAATTTAAAAATTGGGATAAAACCAGAGGTGGAATCTAGAAATTAAAAGCAAGAGAGACCATATATATATATAACACCAAATATGCTGGAGTATCAGTGATAAAACATATATAAAATAACTAGTATGCTGGAGTATCAGTGATAAAAATATATATGAAATAACGTTATTAATCTCAGAACGGGTAATGTAGATAAATATAATATCCCTCTTTAAAGAGAGCTAACAACACAAATTGTAAATAATTGCAACAAATAAATAATAACATATATAGGGTGGTAAATCCTAGAAACAGATAGTGCCAATTAAACCAAATCTATAGGTAATTATAATAACAAAAACCGTGATGTGGATTAAAAAATAAAGTCCCAATAGTAAATGTCCATCCAGCAAAATCAGATATGTAAAGTCCAGATAGAAGAACACGCAATCGTGTGGGTTTGGAGTCTGGTAAATTCAACTGTAGTCCCCAAACGGAAAGAATTCCTCACACAGCTGATGGAATGCGTGCTGGATATTCAATGGACTTCCTATGTATTAACAACGGACTTCCTATGTATTTAACAGATAAAACAAGAGAGGGGGAGCTCGTAAAGGGTCTCCCCCCTCACAGTGTAAGAACGTGGCAATCAAATGAACGAGCAAGTGATCCAGATATAATAGTAAACAAATTTATTAACTACCAACAATAAATACAATGTACTAAAAATAAATAAAGAATACAGCAAACAGATAAAACGACACAATTCAGCAAAAAAGTAATGCACAGCAGGTAAGCGTACCTGACAAGCAGTACCGCTCCGACGGTGGATCCTAATAGATGTTAAACCCGGGAACTAGGACCGACCAGGCGAGCGGGCATGCTGGATGCTGGACAAAAAGTAAACACAACCCCCGCCGACGCGTTTCGAATTGCAAAGAATTCTTTCTCAAGCCAAGTAAGGGGGGTGGGCTAAGCCCTTACTTATATTTGCACTGGCCCCGTATTCTGTGAGGCCAATGTGTAAATATTAAGTTAGGGTCCTGCTGTTGGAAGTCCTATGCACGCGAGAGGTGCGGTCTCCCCAACTTTATGCAATTTGCATAAATAGCGTAATTAAGCCCCACCCCCATACCAGAATCTATGTCTTCCCTCCGAGATCTCCCGGATTGAAGAAATATAAAGTAGGCAACCCTGACGTAAACAGTCATGGTTATACGGTAGCTCTGTAGAGTCTGTTCCTTTGAATAACGCGTACCACGACATATGGGGCCACATCATTCATGGAATCAGATTTGGTCCTATAGGGCTCCTGTAGAAACCCTGTAACACACCAGTACTGTTCATGTGAATGATGCACCCGTCTATGTTAATTCAGCTAAAAGCACCGCCATGGAGGAAGGAAGAACAGGGGAAGAATACAGCAAAGGAAAGTAATAGAATCAATTTTTTAAGAGGGAGGTTGTAGATAGTGATGCAGAGGGTTAATTAATTTAGCCCGAGCAAAGATAAACTCCCAGTGTGTGGGTGGGCCGAATGGTGCCACTCACCTTGGTCGTAGTCCATTGGTCCAGGGGGAGTGGGAGGTGCTGGGGCCTTTCTGGAATAAAAACCAGCCTGGACCCTAGGACATCCTCCTTTCTCCTTCTGGATTCTTCTTTGACAGTCTCCAGTGCCTGGGAACGGATAAGTGCAATTGTTCAATTGTGTTCTAATATAATTAATTTATATTACACTCATTTCATTGCATTCGTTCACACATTACACTACAAATTTACACCTACACTTACTCCTTTATAATTACTTTCAGCCCATTCCTCCCCCTTCACTTCCCCCCCCCTCTTCCTTAAGTTTATACCTGTTCATTTCATACTTTAATTTTTTTATTCAATACATTTATTAAAATTATAAATCTAATACTTACAATGCCAAGGCCCCGCCGAACCGCAGCGCTCCCCGCACGCTTCAGGGACTTCCAGGATGCGGTGCCTGACACCCCATGCCACGGAGGCCCAGTGGTTACAGTCATAGGAAGGAGGAATGCTTCCCAGCACCCCTCCTCCCCTTCTCCAGCGGCGATCAGCTCCGGTCCTCAGCGGCAGGCGCAGGAGTCTCCCTGCACCAGCCGCTCCTCTCCTCCGCCCTCTCGTGGGTGCCATCTCATAATGTCTCCACCCCTCCGCCATTACAGAATCCGTTGGCGCTGCAGGGCCACGCAGCGCATGCGCGCGCTCCATCCCCCGCCGTTCATCACTCCGGCGCCTCTGCAGTCTCACACAGGGATGCAGAGGCGCCTGGAGAAAGTCAGCACCCTGTCCCCCGGCCTCCTGTTATGCGCTATTTAGCCTCTGTGGACTCAGTCAGAGCCACAGAGGCTGAGGATAGTGCAATCCTTCCTGCCCCCCTGCCTCCTGTAACTCACTATGGAGCCTCTGTGGACTCAGTCAGAGCCACAGAGGCTCAGGATAGTGCAATCCTGGATAATATAAGCCATGATAACATAAGCCAGGCTGCTGCCCATTCACCTAGGGCTAGCAGCCTGGTATCCTTTAGGGCACAGCGTCCTGACTCTCCTATGGAGGTCAGGGAAACGCTACACATGAGTAGAGGCAGGAGCAGCATACAGTATCCCTCACTGCAGCATGAGGGTTTTGCTGCTGAGGGCCAGTGTCACACCAAGCACACACATAATATCCCATACAGACACAGATCCCCCCATGCTGACTACAGGGATTATGACAGGTTGCATAGGGGGTAGAGTTCCCCACCATACGATAGGGAAGTTTATGTGGACCCCCCTTATTACCATCAAACCAGACATGATGAAGCCCATAGGGTGAGGGCCCGGCAATACACTCCGCAACGCTTGCATGAGTCCACCATGCTTGCATGAGCACAGTTATCGCCATCCCTGCTACACCCATGAAGTCCGGTATGCCCCTCCCCCTGAATGGCCTTACTGGCGCGAACCTCATCCGCCATTAGCCCCCCATTACGCCCCGCCATGCCGGTCTCGATGTTGCCACGACGCAGGCCTGCACCCTGAGCCCCTTCCCAATCCATGTTCGAGGTCCTCCTCCCCTCGGCGCCAATCGGCCCCCTCGTGCCCTGTGCAGGTCGCCCCCGAACCTGATAGAGAAGTGCCTCCCTCAAACAGCACTAGAGCTCATGTTTCCTCTCCTCCAGTTCTTCAGATTTCTTCCGAGGGCCAAGGCAGGACTGACAATCTGGAAAGGTCGGCAAGTCGTAGAAGAAGGTCCTCCACACACGTCTCAAGGGCCAGGCGCTGTCAATCCCACGCCTGAAGAATCATCGGGAGTCGCCGAAGAGGTCGGACAACCGGGTCCGAGTAAGCCAGCTGTCGGTGAGTTTGACCCCAACCAGGGGAACATTGATGATGATAACTTGTCAATTTCTACTTGTTCTACGGTCTCTTCCGTGTCCACAGATGCGTCAGGGCGCCCCACACGTAAGTTAGGCAAAGCCATAGATAGGCACCTAAAAAAACGGGAGAAAAAGAAAGCTGAAAAGGCGGAGGCCACCCCCGCCGTGCCCCCCACCTTAGACCACAGCAAGATACATTGCAGCTACACAGCAGTAACCAGCGGCATGCGCCTGCGCATTAGGGAAAAAATAAAAAAAGGGAAATACGTAGATATTTTTGCCCTTACTATCGATAGCCACAAAGCTTTGAGTGCAGCGCAAAAGAAGGGCGAAGCCGCGGAAGAACAATACGGAAATTTTAATAATTGGTTAACGGCATGGTGTACATTCATGGACTGTTACCTGGACACGCGTCCGGGTGAATACCGGTTCCTGATTCGACACCTGCATTTAGTCCAGGACATACACATGACGACCAGGGGCCCCACATGGCGTAAATACGATGAACAATTACGGCTCAATGCTGACGGCGTCCCGAACGGCATGTTTAATGAGAAGAATGCTGAACTTTAACTAGAAGTCACACATCGTTCGGAGGAACATGTGATTGACAACGCATCCCAGAAGTGGTTTCCAAACAAGGGGCGAGGAGGCGCCCCATCTAAGGCCAATAGAAAATGCTACGGTTTCAATTATACCGCATGCAACCGCGGAGGGAAATGCACCTTCCGTCACGCTTGCCTGCGCTGTAAGAGAAATCATCCCTTCAAATCATGTCACAACACCGCGGCAAATCCTGGAACAAATAAACAACAGCCCGGAGCTCGGTCTAGCGCCAACCCCAATTAATCGCACTAAATTAGCCGAGTGGCTTGCGCGCTCACCTAGGAGAGATATGGCAGTTTTCCTAGGGCGCGGGTTCAATGAGGGGTTTCGCTTGCCGATAGTTGGGAGGGTGTCCACCGACTACCCTCGCAACTTGAAGTCCGCGAAAGCAGCCCCAGGTATACTGGAGGAGAAGGTGAGGAAGGAGATTGATTTAGGCAGAATGATAGGTCCATTTGCTTCGCCCCCGATCCCAGATCTCATTATCTCCCCGATCGGCATTGTCCCTAAGAAAGCCCCGGGTAAATTTAGACTGATCCAGCATATGTCCTTCCCGGCGGGTGCGTCGGTTAACGACGCTATCCCGGAAAGTTGCTCACGTGTGGTGTATCAGTCTTTTGATTCGGCCCTGTTAATGGTTAGAAAGGCTGGCCCCGCCGCCCTTATGGCAAAGATAGACGTGGAGTCTGCATTTCGGCTCCTCCCCCTCCACCCTTCCGCATTTAAGTTTATGGGTTTCAGGATGCGCGGCTCCTTTTATATAGATCGATGCTTACCCATGGGCTGCTCGGTGTCTTGTGCTTACTTCGAGGCATTTAGCAGCTTTCTACATTGGTGCAGTGCATCGTGAACCGGACAGAATAGCGTGGCTCACTACCTGGATGATTTCCTGGTGGTGGGTTCCGCAGACTCAGAAAATTGTAAAAACCTGCTTTTTTCTGCCCAGGCCCTTTTCTTCTCTTCTCGTTACCCATGGGCGGTGTCTTGTGCTTACTTCGAGGCATTTAGCAGCTTTCTACATTGGTGCATCGTGGCGGGAACCGGACAGAATAGCGTGGCTCACTACCTGGATGATTTCCTGGTGGTGGGTTCCGCAGACTCAGAAAAGAAAAAAAACCT
>WWET01004051.1:2478-16994 GCA_011038615.1 Limnodynastes dumerilii
TTTTTTGAGAGACAGTATACAGACATATATATATATATATATATATATATATATATATATATATATGTGTATATAGATATGTTCCATAACTTAGGTTGAACCCAAGTAATGTTTGTGTTGTTTTATCATACATAGTACTGCTGGAACCATAACCTAATATATGTGCCACGAGACAATAAATATATTTCTTACTTTCCTCAAAAGGCTTTTGCTTTGAAGTTATAAAGTTATTTTTTTATGTTTTATACAGAGCAAGAACCAGCCTCATAGGAGAGGAGAGTATAATGTTTACAGCACTTTCCAGAGCCACGAGCCAGAATTCGATTACTTGAAGAGTTTAGAGATTGAAGAAAAAATAAACAAAATAAGATGGCTTCCACAGCAGAATGCTGCATATTTTCTGCTCTCCACTAACGGTATGTGTCAGATACTGTGTCTTGTCAAGGTGATTTTATCTGATTTGTTTATTTTTAAGACCACATTGATCAACTATAATCATGTAGCTGGTATAAGGTCACCTTTCTCCCAATAACTATGGGAGAGTGGTAGTAGGAAGAATAACTGGCTTTGTGTACCGTTCTAGATCATCTGGCTTTGTGTACCGTTCTAGATTATCTGGCTTTGTGTACCGTTCTAGATCATCTGGCTTTGTGTACCGTTCTAGATCATCTGGCTTTTTGTACCGTTCTAGATCATCTGGCTTTGTGTACCGTTCTAGATCATCTAGGTTTGAAGTGTTGTTGAATAACATACTTCCAGCATTTCCTAACCCTATCACACACTCCTTACACAATCCCTATTCTGGTTATTTATACTTCTGCTTTGTGATCTCATTGCAGAATTTTTTACAAATATCCT
Source organism: Limnodynastes dumerilii (assembly GCA_011038615.1). NCBI lineage: Eukaryota > Metazoa > Chordata > Amphibia > Anura > Limnodynastidae > Limnodynastes > Limnodynastes dumerilii. The sequence continues at coordinate 3,337 of WWET01004051.1, forward strand.
ACTTATATCTGCTATAGAACTTGCCATAAATACCTGCATAATTTGCACATTCTATGCATACCAGTAATTCTTGATTAACTCATTCTAATTCTGGGTACACAATTATGTACCTCCTTTCCACTCTGACCTCCAAACGTCCAGATGATCAGACACTGGATAAGTGTGTGCACTCACACGACCACTTGTTACATTGAATTATTATTGCTTGGTTGGGTCAAATGATATAGAAACCTGCTTAAAAATCACGAGACCCAACCAATTTACACCCCTGCAGCTGCTTTGTCGAATTACAATTCTTCTCCCGATTCTGATCTGCACAACTTTTGCGATCTGTCAAAAACTGGCAGTTTGTGTATGGTGATGGAATTATATCTGCAGATGAATCTGTGGCTGTAAACTGTCTGGTCTGGAGTTGGATCTGGTAAGTGTGTACCCAGTTTTAGAAAAATAGGCAGAGTAGTTATGATTGCTGGTTGCTACAACATTGCAATAATCAATATAGGTTATTTAGAAATACAATTTCTCCCCCAAAAAATGCCACAATGGTAGTTTTTATGTTTTATAATTTTTTTAATAATATTTCCCTTAATTTTTTAGAATTTTGAGAATTCTTTTTGAATTGCCAACTACATATGTAATGTGCATTTACTACTGTACAAACACCTTTTCTGTTATTAATATAAAATGTGCCATTTGTTTTAGAATTATGAGGCTGCAATCAGCATTCCTTCTTAGACAAGGGTTTAAACATATCTCCAAAACATATGCTCCTATGTAATTATTTTGCAATGAGAGGTTAGGAATTCTCAGATGTAAGTTAAAAATGTAGCCAATTGATCATTTTAATATAATCCACAGACTCCTTAAATATGTTCAGTGAAGAAAAACACATTGTTAGAGAGTAAAGATTAATTACATGGCGTAATGTTCTGTTAATTGAGTTCTAAAATAGTTTTTTGATTAACATGGATATTATCTCTACAATCAGAATGACATTTTCAGCACCAGCAGGAAATTAAAATTATTCTTTTTAAATGTACCATGTGATTGCATTTGTGTCAACTCCCTAAATGGGTTGGGATGAGGTGTTGAAATTATGAGACAATCATTTTTGTCTAAAGATGATACCATTTTCATTTAAAGCGCCTACATAAAAATATTGGTCAGAGTTAACAGTTAAGTAGTTTTCGTCTTACGTAAGTTGTTTTAAGAAGCTTATTTAAGCTATCTACATACCATTTCTGTATGTAGATTGCGTAAGATTGCTGTACACTTACGCAATCTACGTACAGAAATGGTACATAGATAGCGTAAATAAGCTACTACAGATCCGTAGTAGTTCAATTCTTAAAACAACTTGCGCGAGACGAAAACTACGTAACTGTGAATTCAGACCATTATTGCGTTAGGCCATAGAATTGCTAGTAAACACTTCAGATTATAATAACATAGTAATATTTTTTTCAACGTACCGTTATTTATATAGTTCTTGTATCCATCATTGTTACAGGGATTCATTCCGTACAACTGGGTGCTTAAGATAACCTTCCTTAATATATGCAGATATAGAAGCTAAGAGATTTTAGACTCTCATAATAAATGTGTGTGCCAAAAGCCTTGACGCATAAAAAGATGTGACTGGAAACACCATTAATGGCAGTTAAAAAAAAAAATTGGGATTTATTAAATATTGGCTTTTCTGCCACTAGTGTAAAAAATAAAAATTATATCTACCACTCTCTGCTTTAAAACCTTATTTTATTAGACTGCTTAACATTGTGAATGTCAGTATGTTCTTCCAACGTTAGCACTTAATCTGTAGCCAATATCGGACCGCAGAATTGTGGACACTACTGTAAAAGGCATAACAACCTTTATGAAGTTCAATGGTTTTCCTGAGACATACCTGAACAGCACAAACTTCAGTAGTGACTAAGTGACGCTTGTGATATCCAAGAGGTTTTGCAGCAGTTCAGGGCTATTGTTCAATCACTCTGCCAAGATGAATGAATATTTTTCTAGCTGTAATAGATTATCATTTATAATGTGAGGTCTAACACCTAGAACAGTAAGATTAATTTGCTCTCTGTCAGCACTGTGCATAGCTCCACAGAGCAGTCTGGGATCCAGACATGGTTTAACAGGCTCTCTGTGGGATAGCTCAGCAAACATCTTCCCGCTCTGACACATTTACTTCCTATGGCAATCACAAAGAAGTTCCTTCACTTTATCAGGTCTAAAGCTTAAGAAGATACTATTTATAATATATATTTTTCCTCTATCCAGATAAAACTGTAAAACTGTGGAAAGTCAGTGAACGAGACAAGCGGCCAGAGGGCTATAACTTGAAAGATGAAGAAGGTAGACTACGTGACCCATGCACAATAACTACTTTACGAGTAAGGACTCTTTTGTATTATTACAGAATGAGATTTATTTTTCTTTTCTTTCTATTTTTTTTCTGCTTTTTTAATGATGCATTTTCTCTGATGTGAATTGATTGGCAATGACTGTAGGCCTTTGTACTTGAATCAAAAGGAATTATTTTACATGAACAATTTGGTCCCAAATGGTATCTTTCCTTAATCTCTCAAGTAATTTACATTTTAGTTTCTTTATTTTAGTTGCTACTGTAGTATGTAACAAGGTAACTGTAATTGATGCACTGCTTGGGTATATACCTTCTGTATCTGATTTGAAGCTTTTCCTGACCTTTTCCTGACTTTTTACTGTACTGGAAATAAACGTGTTGAAAATGCATCAGGCATAAAAGAAATGAACTAACGTTGTAGTCCATCGATCTGTTCATCTCACATGAGTCATGATCAATAGTGGTTCAACCGTTTGTGTGCTGTGCATGTTAGAATACTGCTAGAATACTCTGATAAACCAATATGAATCCTGTGCACTTTAAGGCAATCTCTCTCGTGACACAATATTAAGTGAGCATTAGATTTTTTTTTTATTTAAATATAAATCCTTAAGCTTTAGTTTTAAATGAATATCTTAAAGGTATTCATTATTATCACAAAGTCTTGGGGATTGATTGGATGAAAAACTAAACTACCAGGAAGAATTACACTAAATTGATTATTTTTTGCAATGATTCAATGTTAAAAAAAAATTTCTCCATACAGAAATGCATACATTCATATCAATAAGTTGCAAGACTATTGCATGTTAGAATTTGTTTGACCAGGCTATCAGAGTGCTTGTGCAGGTCCTCGATGGGTACTGTACACTTAGCATGAAGAACCAGGGGTATTTGTGGATGGACAATTGTGGTATGTGTGGAATGAGATTTGCTTCTCTGGGCTGCCTTCATTTTTATGCCTGTTACATGTGTATTTTCATTAATGATATCTATATTAGTGGAGCAGTTCTGCAACTTTTTTTTCTCTTTTACAGGACTTGGCAGGAGCAAATCTTATGTAGTATATAGTAAAAATAATATGAAACCCTTTCCTGCTGTGTTTTTGCACAGGGTTTGCAGTTAAAATGCCAAGATACATATATAAAATGATTCTAGTTAATCTGCCTCCCAACCAAGGGCACAGGTAGAATGCCAGATGGGATATGGGGGGGGGGGGGGCTGGTGGACTTGACANGGGGTCATGATGATCTGACACATGCTCAACATAGCCAACCATGTGTTCCTGGTATTGTTGGTCTTTTTTTTTTATTATTATTATTCCCCTTTAATTTTCCACAATTTATCCCTGATAGAGTTAAATAATGCTACACCGTAAGCTCTTTATTACTTAATGTATTAATTAGCCCCCATAAGGGCTTTAAATTCTAGAAAACCATAATAAAGGGGGAATTATTGTGGAGTATAATTTGTGGACAATAAACAAGGTATAAAGAGTTTTATTATGGTTGAAAACAGACCTAAAAAAGCACACTTTTTTTTTTTCATCACTTACATGAAATCATTTTTTATTATCAGAAAAAAATTAGTTAGATAAAAAAAAAAAAATAGTTTTGAGGCATAAATATTTGTCACACAGAGCGCGATCAGACCTGGGGCCAGACCTACTTGTCTAACCAAGTGAATAATCCTCACATGGCCAGGTTGGGTTACAGAAGTCTATCCAAGACTTGTTTTAACCTAAATAGCTCCTTGATCTCATTCTGTGTAATTTCACACTTGTCATGATCTCAGCATTGATTTAATGAATGTGGCCATGCATTTACTTCCTTTCTTATGAAGAAAACTGCAGCAAGTTCCATTAGAGCAGTCTATAAATAGATCAGCCAAAGGCCTAGAGTAGCCAACCTCTTGACAGCGTGTGTGTGTATACAGTCTTTCCCCGAAAATAAGCCAGGGTCTTATTTTTTATTTTTTTTCTGCAAAAACGCACTAGGGCTTATTTTCGGGGCAGGGCTTATTTTTTTTATTATTTATCCCCTCTGGTATTTAGGTTAGCAGTGAAGCACAATGTAGGTTTATTTATTTATCCCCTCTTGTATTTAGGTTAGCAGTGAAGCACACTGTAGGCTATTTGTCTGCAGTAGACCACAGCTGTGGAGGCAGGGCTCACTCACCGATGGATCGGAGAGGGAGGCTCGCAGTAACAGTGGGCCAGGCGCGCAGACGCTCACAGGCTGGGAAGCCTCGGTGCTCACCAGAGTCAGGACGCACTGCATGTGACTAGGGCTTAGTTTCGGGGTAGGGCTTATATTTCAGGAAATATGAAAAATCAAGGTAGGGCTTATTTTATGACTAGGTCTTATTTTCGGGGAAAGAGGGTATGTACAAAGCTGCTCTGACATCTTAGAAGTATACCTTCAAAGCTGTCAGAGCAGCATAGTACATTGATATACAGCAGCTTCTATTGCAGGGAGTAGTACAGACAGGGATCAGCCGAAGACGCGCTGTGTGAGAGAAACCTGCCCCCCTCTTCTGCTAGGATTATCGGTCCCAGCAGAGGAGGTGTATGGTGCCAATAATGGGACATTTCCCTTTTATCGGGACACCTCCTGCTGGGATCAAAAATCGACCCAGTGTATGGCTAGCTTAAGACAACTTAACAGTATTAAACTGGAGTGTAAACAACAACAGAACTAATATGGAGAATTTAACTATTTTGAACTAGTCTAAATGATGACTGCTTTATTTCGAAATAGTCTCAATCACGACAGTTAAATGTATTTCAATTTTCTATGTTAGCATGCAATACTTCTCAAACAGTCATCAGTTTTATGTGTCCATACTTCTTAAAGGGTTCTCAAATTTATGTGGCTATAATTCATAAACTGTTCTCAATTTTATGTATTCATAATTCATAAACTGTTATCAATTTTATGTGCCTATACTTCTTAAAGTGTCCACAATTTTATGTGGTCATATTTCTTAAACTGTATGCAATTTTATATTTCTTAAAATGCATCCTATTTTATGAGACCAAATTTTCATTAAATGGTAATTATTTATACCCAAATAAAATTTTTAACTAATTAACACATATTAACACTTTATATAACTCAAAAAAAATTATTAACATTACTAATATTACTAACTGATGCTGTCAAGTTGTATTACTATCGTCATTAAACTATTTCAAAATGTAAATGTCTAATATTAAACGGTCGCGTTTTAAAGTTGTATGAAAATGTACAGTTTTGAAATATTTAAGTTAGATTTTAAGACAATCGCATTTTGGACAATATATCATTAGGTTTATTCGGAAAGACATATTTCACTATAGCAACCTATTCAAGCGTTTTTACTATTCCAAATAGAAACAGTCAGCTAAAAACATATTCAAAATACAACTTGTCAACATATTACTTTCAAATCTATGACTTAGTTGATTTCTTAAACTGCCGGCATAACTTTACTGTAGAAACTTAAACTGTCATTATTACAATGCTGCTGTCATTCGAATGCTGCCATTAAAAAACACTTGTTGTTCTAAGTTACGAAAAATGTGAATCACACTCAGCAAAAAGATTATCTAAGCAGGAGCCTCCAGCTGTCCTTTGGAGAAGCATATAATCAACCGAGCATTACTGTGGGTTAAATGAACTGGGGATACTACTGTGGAGTTAAGCTGAAATGGGAGCTCAATTGTCAGCTTTTAGGTCTAGAGAAGCCTACCCTCCTTAATCCAATCCTATTTCCAGTAGTAGATTAATCATGATAAAATATGAATTTGGACACAATGGTAGTTTTAATCAACCACTTGTACCCATTCATGAATGATAAATACGGCCCAATATTTATTGCTTAATTCATTTATTTTTAAATATGTATTTCTAAAGAAACATTTATTTTAAATTGCCTTAATGTCAGAATTAAATCTGGTCTTCCACAGATCAGATGTGAAATAAATAACTGCTTCATGCACATATTACTCAAGTCTTCTTTATCCCTACAATTATAGCAAACACCTTATCTAAAAGAAGAACATTAATTCACAAGTGTTATGGATAATTGCGCTCCTACTGCTGCTGTATTATGTTATGCTCTACGCTTTCTTTTCTAAATACATTGAAATAGCTGGCACATAGCATGTTGTAAGCACAGTCTACTGTGTACATTCTGGGCATAAAGTTAGAACATGAATTTACTTCACAAGAGACAGTTTGTCTCCTCTTTTATTCATAGTCTGTCTAAACATGTCAGACCATCCAGTCAGCAGCTTCTAACAGATCTTAATATGTGTATGTGTATTTTCCATTCTGGATTCTTTCAAGTAACCTAACTATATAAAAACTTGCAAAATAAACAGTGGGATAGATCATTTCCACAAATAATGATTACCTTGTGAATAATATGGATATAGAAATTTTATACTGTGGGTTTGTAGAAAACATTATATGTTTCATATATAATCAACACGTGGTTGTGGGTGAAATTATGCACTCTAATATCTGATTGTCACTTGCCCTGAAACCACTCAGCTTTGGTCAAAACCCTTCCTCCAAGGAATAACTTAGGGATGGGTGTGGGTCCCCGCTTCGAACAGCCCTATTGCGAGGAGGCATAGCAATCGATCCACGGAGCACCAACCTTTCAGATATATATATCTCCAATGACCAGAGAGGTCATGGAAAGGCAGTAAACTGTTTTGCCTGCCCTCACATAAAGGATAGCTATCATCTTGGAGCTGTTCCACATAACAGATGTGACTGCTGAGTCTGAGCTGCTGGAATGAGCCAAGTGTGATGAAGCTCATCTTCCCTGTCCTCAATGTATTCCCCAGGGTGACAGCTTACTGAGTGCTCCTGCTAAGTCAGAGATACACACAGTGCTCAGCTTAGACAGGCAGAGCAGGGGCAACACACGCAGCAGCATCAGGATTCACATTGCTTTCAAGTTCTTATTTTTGCCTAGAGATAGACAGCTAATGCATATCAATCTGTATGAATTAATGCTGTGTATGGTTGTTACAGTATTAGAGGACTTTGGAGGGACTCGTATAGAGCTGCAAAAGACATTCACATGAATATTAATGCATGCGTTTAGCTGGAAGCATATGGCAATGCGTCAGCCGTTTACCCAATAAGCAACAAGTCTGTATTTTAAAGGATGATTGTGTCAGTGTAAATGTACATTTCTACACAATATATGTGCCCATTCACCTTTTCTACATAAAACTGTGTATGCTTGTAGCTAATACAGGTACTCCTCACTTAACATCCTACCTATTTAACAACCGTTCGGACTTACGACCTTTACATCCAGCATCCCGCCACTCATCAACAGGGGAAATTAATGCGCTAATGACATCTGCACTTGCGATGTGACGTAGCCCACACTCAGTTACTGTATTGTCCTCTGTTATGCAAAGTAAAGCAAACTTAAAATACAGTTTTCTTTAGTCTATTTCTTTATTCAGAATCACTAACAATGATTACAATACACAAAGGTGCATATTACAGTACTGTACTCACTTAGCGACCAATTCACTTAACGACCGAGTCGTAGGAACGGAACTCGGTCGCTAAGTGAGGAATACCTGTACTGTGAATGTTACCATTATCCAGATACCTGGTTAAAATACAAGTGCGGCTGTTAACCTCTTACAATCTTACTGTCACCTCTGAATCCATCAGATGGGGCCCGCATACAACCACTGGCACAAGTACCACTAATTTACAACCCCTGTTGTAGATGATTTTTACAGGAAGTTACCAGCAGATGGTCTAAACTAAAAGAGACTTTAACATACTCCTCCCCATGGCTCCCTCCAGCTCTCTAGTCCCTTTGCCCTATCTTCTCCTGCATCATGTTTCCTGCTAGTCTACCCTTTTCCATTACGTTCTAAGCTCTTGCGAGCAGGATCCTCCACCTCCCATGTCTCCTCTGTCACAGACCTCTCTCCATTGTCTTGCTTATCCTCCTCTTTTCTCCCTCATTTACCCTTATCCTGTTAATTTGACCCACCTCCCTTTCTGCCCTCTGATTTGACACCCCTATTTACCTGTTGTACCTTTTTTCAACCCCTTTATTTTTTTGCACATTACTTTTGTGTTGTGTTGTTCTGTTACCACTGTATATTACCTTATGTTTTACTATGTATCTTCTGTTTCTCTTTACAGTGCCCCTGCGATCTTTTGTTGTGCCCATAAATACATATAATAATTATATTTGAAATGAAACCTCTCTTTTTGCTGCCTTTCAGTTTAAAGTGCTGTTGACTACATATAACAGTACATTCTAGTGTTGGTGCCTCTCCATACCATATACCCAGCCATAAGAATCTTCTAAGAAAAGCCATTCAAGGGGCCAGCAGGTGTAAATTTATAAGCCTATCGCTGGCAATTTTATTAGATGGGAAACTGGTGTAACTAGCATTAAAAACACCTACTCCTCTACATAACTTTGCAACATTCCACTCTACCTTTTCAGGTGCATTTCACCATATACCTTGGTATGCCAGTGAATCACACACATTTACAGCACTAGAATAAATAGCCACCTAGGATATTTAGGAGCAGTATTTGTAGTATGTTAAAGTCCATGACCAAAAACATTGCACACCCAACCAACAATATGGTTATACTGTTCTACTGGAATATTATTTTTATTAATGGTATGCTGCACTGTGTGCTGAGGTTGTAATGTAGTGGCCATGTGACACTTGAGAACCAATCTGGGCCAATGTTGGAAGAGGTAATTGCAGGGGAGACTGTATGTCTCATAAATGCCTATGCTAGATTCCTCACCTCCTCACAGGCTGCCTGGCAGGTGGCTCCTGTCTTTGTGTGAAAGACACGTTGTTATCTCATGACAAAGGATTATTATTGGAATTCTGACCTTTTGTTGTATATTTTGATATGCAGCTTGGCTTCTCCTGGTGTTCTGACAGCCACAAACATTAAATGATTAAGTCTAAACAATCCATATTGCTAGGAGTGCTATAATTCTGAGTGACTTTGTAGCTTAGTAGCACAGGTCAATCTGCTGTAGCATTTGCCAATTTTCCTACAGAAACCTTTTCATTGATGTTCAGAACCTTTCTTCTGGTTTTGTAATTTTGTTTTGATCAATTGTATTTCTTAACTATTGCCGGATGTAGCTTCTGTACTTATTGATGGTTTGCAACTGCAATAACATTTTTCACTCTAGTCAATTAAAATGAAGTGTTGCTATTATTGCCCTGCTGCCTTAATATTTTAGCTGGAATACTTGCTTTATGTTAGAATTGATTGCCTTATGTTTGTTTAGAATTTGCAATATATTGCTTTTTCTAGGAAAGCAGTTTGTGAATATTTAGAACAACTTGTTCAGAATGAATAAAGCCCCAATTTACTATTGCCTAAACACAACAGTAAAGTGAAGTCAAAATGGTCAATGTACTTGAGGTCTGGAAAAGCAAAGCTAGATTGCTTCAGAGAGCACATGGTTCTATCTAACATAACTTTTAAAAAACAATACAAATGTGTTGTATATTAAAAATAAGTGTTCTTCTATAAAGCAAGATAAGTTTAATATACATGTATACCAATCATTCAAACACAGCACCAAAGCAGATCACCTCTGGTTGAACATTTGGGGGGTTCAAAAATCTGGAATATATTTCAATGCCATTCCATCCCCTCCTATTCTGGGCAGTTGGGCTAATTCAACGCCATCTGTATGACTGTTTAAACGAGTACGTGTTTATTTTATTCTTTTGATTCTTTCTTGCGAGGTGACCAAGAATAGTTTTATTAACCACACTCAAGCAATGTGTTAAAATTACTGACATGTAACAAATGCGAGTCAAACTATCACCTAAAGCACACTGTAACACGCTTCCTAAGCTATTAATGGTTCTTTAAAGTCCCTAACAATTGGAAATTTGCAAGTAACCTACTGAAGCATCCAGAGTGATGATTATTTGACTATCCCTCAGAGTTATTTAGCAAGATATTACAATGTTTATTTTCTACATTATTATCAGTATTTGGAATAAATAGTTATTGTTTTCTTTATGACCAGTCCAGTGTAGCTAGGAACAGAGGAAAATGTAGATAAATGTTATTGTTTCCATGTAAAATGTAACATACTGCTGCATTTCAGGAGTCAGAATAGTTTCCCATTGTCACAGCTGTCAGATGTCATAAACCAGAGTGCACTGAGATAAGCCAGACTTTAATCTTGGCAGAACCAATGGAGGTGACCTCCCTTTGTGTCCAAGAGAGCATAATGCCTAGATTAGATTAAGGATTGAATCCCCCTGCGGTAGAACCATTAAAGCATTGCCATAAAGAACATACAGTAACCTTGAATGCTTCTGAGCTTGGTTTATCACTACTGTCTAATGTTCCAGATCTCTGAATAATGGAAGTGCTCTGCTTTCTGTTCAAGTCTCTTTGGGAGCATACCTATAAAATTCTTGTGATATTGAGTAAGGTATCGTATGGCAACTTTATTTCGGTTATTATTCCTTTCATTTAATTCCATGATACACTTATATCTTAAGTACAGAGTATGTCTATTTTAGGGTGCATTTAGCAGCAATAAATGTTAGATATAATATGGATACCATTGTGAACCTCAGCATAACGTATGATCGGTTGTGGCAGACTGTCCGTGACAAACTAATTCTGGGAACACATGAAACAGCATTGGGTCAATCACCTGATAATCAGGCAGTGTGTAGATTGATTGGTCGCCGACAAAATTGTCTAGAAATGGATTCCCTAATCTGATAGGCACGGCTCAAGGATCACTTAAACATATCAGCCACTCATATTAGGATTGTACTGCCTGATTATAAGTCACTGTCTACATACTCTGCGATCTCTCTAGCTATCGTCTGGTTTTTTTGGGAGTCAGGGAAAACGTAAGTGTGTATTCAGTTTGATTGCTTGCATATTGTGGGATATTTAATTGCACTATGGAGATAGCGGAAGGGAAAACTCAATTTAAGAGTAACTCCTTTTAGTTTTCTTAAACTATACTTATCTCACCCCACAGTTGAATATCCCCCCTAGAACCCACCTTCTAAGTGTGAGGTACTGCTGCTTTATCTTAATTACCAACCAGATTAACATATCTATTATAATAACTGGTGACTGAGAAAATATAACACATTTCAAAGGGAAGTTTTAGGCTGACTTCCTCTTCACATTTTTGTGTGCCACAAGTATATTGTGAAGTTAGAACATTCTGGTTGCACATACTAACGGGCATCTCTGAGGTGGGGATGGGCAATGATATAATTTTGAATGTTTATGCCAGATGTAATGCACTTGTTCATATAATCAGGCATAAAACAGCAGAGCTCCCAAAACTTCCTTTGCTGCTTCTATTAAACCTTGAAAAGCAAGGTTGGGATAGCAGTGTTGGCTGTACACTATTAAGTAATGTGTTTGAGACTATTCAGAGAGCATTGGGAATTATTAATTTACATTTTATTCCTAAAAAAAAAAAAAATTATACTTGGGAACCAGACATGAGTTTATATCTGGGACTGTCTCTGTGTATAGGAAAAAATCATATCAGTTCCTAGTCACTGTGTGGTCCAAACACCTTCCTCTCTTCTCCCAAGTAAATTCCTTCAGAGAAAGTGATACAGTGGAGAGAGTACAAAGGATTAGGCAAAGGAGTAAAGGGTAGATTTACTTTACTCAATCAGCATAAAAACAATAAATCTAAAAACTATAAATCTAAAGTGCAACAGAGATCACACCTTGTGTGATTCACTGAAAACTACTCAGTGTGTGTGATAGCTCAACACACACATGCACCACTGTTGTTATAACAAAAGTCAATCCCATACCAGGCAAAATGAATCCACGTCTGGACATGTAAGATGGTACAGTTGCTGGAGGTGTCCGTTATCACTAGTGGCGGGGATCTGCTTTGGAGACTGGCTGCTGGGGAAACCCCTTAATGTGTTTCGGGCCGTGCCCTTTTTCAAAAGGAGAGAAGGGAGGAAGGTGTTTTGACTACACAGCCACTACTACTAGACAGTCCCAGATATAGAATAATTGTCCGGTTCCTTTCCTGTATGCCTATATGATTTGCTTTATTCAGCCTCAGCTCTCTTTTCTGGTTATTTTGTTTGGAGGTGGACTCTCTTGGGGTGAAAGCTGCTGCTGAGGGTTAGAAGCGCATCAGAGTGGTATATTTTGTTTGGAGGTGGACTCTCCTGGGTTAAAAGCTGGTGCATCACAGTGGTATATTTTGTGATTTATAGTATTTTATGCATAAAGTTTAACAAGGGTTAAATTATTTTTGCCAAAACACTGTCAAACACTGGTATAAATAATGTGTTTAATTTAATGCCATTGCATTACTATGGTGAAGAATGTCACTTAAAAGAATGTCTTAGTTTAATCTGTTACATAAAGATGACAAGGCTAAACGAAGGCTTTTATTCTCCCCTCATTATAGCATGGCCATCCTTCCACCTACTGCCAAGGCCTCTGGGGACGACAGGGTACTGACAAGACCCTGACAAGGCCAGTCCGCTAATCTTTCCACTGAAGCTGCTGCCAGCATTGCAGTTCTTCATTCCTCTCAGTGACTGACATTATCCAGGACTGTATTTTGAAAAATAAACATCATAATGCAGAATTAAGAGCTTGACATTATTTAGGTGCCAGAGCTAAAAATAGAAAAAAAATTAGACCAGCTGCAATGCTAGTGAAGTCTTGTCCGAGGTTTCAGCTTAATGATTTTCCTGTGGTTTGTATGTAACTCACAAATACTAAATACGTGTTACAATATAAACATAACATTACAAACACAAAATGGAAGTTGCTCAATCAATTTATAGGTAAATGCAAACAGGTGCATGAAAGGCAGGGGTTAATCTGCTAGCCACAGAAACAAAGGAAAGAAAATGCCTCCGCAACACTGCCATTAACCAGTAACAGACTATACCGTCTATCTGTAAAATAAAACACAGAAATAACAGTTATACATATTTGCGCAGATATATGATAAGCCACCATCCACCATCAAGGCCTTTTTGCATATGGTGGGCCTAACTCTAACAATGAGCCCTAAACCCTAAATGTTGGGTTATATATATATATATATTATATATTGAAATAACAGCATATTTGCGCAGATATATGATAAGCCACCATCCACCATCAAGGCCTTTTTGCATATGGTGGGCCTAACTCTAACAATGAAATGAGATGTTGGGTCCCATATATGTTTATAAATTGAGAGCCAACTTACCTAGGAGACACCCCTTAAAGTC
>WWET01004051.1:18642-33439 GCA_011038615.1 Limnodynastes dumerilii
ATATATATATGTATATATGTTTTTAAATTGAGAGCCAAAACATAACATTCTTTCTAATATTGGCTCATTATAGGCAACTACTATAACATATACTCTGCCTAAGAAATCCAGCTCTAAAATGTCTTCTCCGGAGCTTTCTCCGTAGTGTTAGGAGCTTGTTGGTGCTGTCTTGTGGGCTGAAGGCAGGGCCGTAACTAGGGCTATGCGATAGGGTTGCCACTGGCGCTAAAATTTCTAGGTAAGGCTCTGGCTGTAGGTAATGTTAGAAGTAACCATAAAACTGCCGTAATATGTATGTTTGTCTTATAAATACATGGCCAGACCAACAGCAACTATACCACAGTAGAGAAAAAAATGTTTGTTGCTGAAGATTGTACATATCCTTTTTTTAAATTGTATCTATGTATTTTAAATCTGTTATGCTGAAGTTTTGTAGTGTATGCTTCTCACAGTTTAGTAACTAGACCATTCAGGTGTTTGATTTTATATTGATAGAGGATGCACACAACAAATCTTTAGAGAAAGTTTAATTATGTGATTGATGTATAATCCATTATACAGTAAATAGAGAAAATTTTGCAGGTACCCAGCAACAAGTATAACTGTATGCTTTAGTCTAACCTGTGCCAATATTGAAGTAAAGAAACATTTATTAACTTATTACGCTTATATTTCATTAATTAGTTTTAATGTGGCAACTGCTCGCTCAGAAACCATTTCTACTGCAAAGAAATCAGTCATAATAATTGTGCAACACTTAGTTATTTAAATATTTAATTCACAAGCTTTAGACGTAACAGATATATTATCAAATTCAAAAGAGTAGTGTGGCAATAGAAACTAATTACTTTTTCCTATTTATTTGTTTTTATAATTTTGATTACTGTTTCTTCATGAATTAGGAAAAACATTTTTTTTTTTTTTTGGTCAGAATCTTTTACAGGTTACAAGGAAACCACAAGCAGCCAATATACGTGAGACGTGGCTGACGTATTATATCGGGATAGGTTTTGCTTGCATTTTGCATTAATCAGCAAAACCTACCCTGACGGCGATATCTATTTTGGGAAAAAATAGATTTTTACCAGTATTTCTTCCAGTCAGGGAAGCTAAGATGGCTAATCTAACCACTAAAGTTTTGGTGTCACCTTGTGTTTTCTAAATGTCCTTTAACAGTTCATACCTTTTTTTTCTCCTCAATTGCTCCTACACTATTTCCTTTAATTTTATCATGTTTTAATTAAAATAGATGACAAGTCTGCTGGACAGCCTTCGATAACTGCATGGTGTTTGAGTAGTATTACCGTTTTCAGAACATTATTCAGAACAGTTATGTGGGAGATAAGAATGTGTTTAGGCCATTTACAGACTTAAACAAATGCATTCTTTTATAGCAATAACATACTAGCAGAAAAGGCAGGATTGAGTGTTGTGGGTTACACATTGTGTTTCCCAACCTCAGTCCTCAGGGACCACTAACCGTGGATGTTTTCTAGGTCTCCCTGCTGGAGCACAGGTGTGTTCATTACTAACTGACACATTTTAAAAGCTTCACAGGTGGTTTTAGGTTTTCTAGGAAACCTAGAAAATATGGACTGTCAGGAGTCCATGAGGACCGAGGTTGGGAAACACTGCGTTAGAATGTACATGATCAGGATGTAATTGGCATGGCCGTTATATTAGAAAGTTCTAAGCTATCCCGATCGTATTAAGTCTCCCCTCTCTCTCGCCCCCTTCTCTCACCCCTTCTCTCACGCTCTCTCTCGCCCCCTTCTCTCTCTCTCTCTCTCTCTCTCTTTCTCTCTCTTTCTCTCTCTTTCTATCCCCCTTTCTCCCTCCTTCTATCTCCTTCTCTTTATCTCTCCTCTCCTCTAAATAGACCTAGCACTGTTCTTTTTACAGTATTTGTAGTGTATTAAATGTGAAGTTTTCTATGCTATATATTGCGTGTGTTTTCTGATTTATTTATCATATGAGAGTACATAGTAAATTGTAATATAAAAAATATTTCACACTTGCTAGATAAATTAATGTATGCAGTGATGTAATGTAGCCATTTCTTTTGATTGTCAAACCTTTTCTTTCAAGGCTGCATTACATTTGTGCATGCACTACAGATGAAACAGCTTGTTACCACTACAGAGCTAATGAGCAGCTGAATAGAAAAGGCTAAATGGCACATGGACGGGATCACTAACTGCGTACTTGAACAGAAATATGCTTCATGCATTCTGATTAAATGTAGCTATTTCAAAAAAATCTAATTTTACTGAATTTATTCTAGTAAATAATAGCTAATTGAATTTGTTAGTGGCTTATTTTATTTGACAGCTTCCTAATATCCTTTATCTGATGAGTTAAACTTGGTTACCCCAATATAATTGCTCTGTAATGCCTCATACTTGCCTGCCTCTTTGATAAGTAGCAGACGTGCGATCTTTTATTATTTGTGGGAATGTAGTGAATGCAGAATGCGAACAATGAGGTAGTTTTGTGGGACCTCACATTTGCTCTGCAGTATCCATAGAATAGCAGCTGTCAGCCCTTGGTGAGTTAATTGCAATCGCTTATTTATTTGTTGCAGAGTAAATTATGTAGTCTGGATTCAGAAGTCTATTTAAAAAAAAAAAAAAAGTCCTGATACATGGTGCTTAACAGTTGGTGCCTATGCTGAGCAGATTGTCCGATAATGACAGATTTATAAAAGGCAAAGTGATCAAGTATAATTTCTTTTTGTATAATAATAAAACTAGCATGCAATACGTTGTCATTGTGTTCCTCCAGTGTTCGGGCCTGAGTTTTACCGGATGCGCAAGGCGGATCCGCTAAAAGGTACTATTCAGAGGTGCGTGTTTCTTTAGAAACGCATCTCTGAATTGGCCGCAGAAAAGCCGGCCTTCTTCAGAAAGACGCAAAAAAAAGCGAAAAAAAAAAAAAAAAAAAAAAAAAAAAAAAAGCAGTCGGAGCTTTAATTGCTCCGACTGCAGTGTGTTTATTTAAAACATTCAAATAATTAACCCATGGATGCCAGGGTATGTTGGCACTTGGAGAACCACAAGTGCCAGCAAGGGCCCCAGCGCTTGGTAAATGTAACATACTTACCTGCTCTGATGGGGGTCCGGTCTTGGCAGCTTTTAATCCGGGGGGTACTTTGGACATTTTTTTTTTATATTTTTGGTGCTGGCAGTAGATGTATTTTTTTTTTTTAATAGGGACATTAACCATGCGCTGCGGGTCCTGGCTGGCGCTGTCCTCCACTTATACAGACTGAACCTTTGGCATTGTTAGCCAAGGTTCAGTCTGGAAAGCAGTGGGCTATGACTCGAAGTTACAGTTAAGGCGGATCCGCTAAAACGTACTATTCAGAGGTGCGTGTTTCTTTACAAAAAAAAGCTTTCAGAGCTTTAATTGCTCCGACTGCAGTGTGTTTATTTAAAAAAAACATTTGAAAAAATTGGCTGGCAGGGCATGTTGGCACTTGTGGTTCTCCAAGTTTGGGGTTTAAGATTCTTGGGCCAAAGGGTTTATGTTATTTTTTTATTTTGGGGGGTGGTAGTTTGTTTTTTTTGCTGATGGTGCAAGCGTAGGGCTTAAGCAGCTACCGGACTGCACTGCACGGAATATTTAATTGAGAAAAACGCCCCTTTTCTCATTTAAATATCCTTTCTACAGGCGCAGTACAGTCAGATGCGAACACAGACGGATGGGTACACTTGCGCCCATCTTTCTGTGCGCGCTCCCGATCTGGGTATGCGCAGTGCTCATTTTTGCTGTGCTTCCGTCTGAAAAAAAGACTGAAGCGCAGCTCTGAGGTCCTTCGTGTTTTTGTTTTTTTTTAATTGACAAGGTTTACAATCAACCCTGTGGGTGTAATTCCAGACTTTAGGGTGAGCTGTAAGAATATGGATACAAACTGTTAATTTCAAATATAAAACAGAGTTTATGTGACTACCCATGTAACAATAAGAAATATATAGACATTACAGTGTACAGCCAACTGGTTTACCTAGCCTGGTGGTAATTATCTTGTGTAGAGCCTGATCTTCATTCTGAGACCCTCTGCTGACTGCATACGGATTAAGCATGTGTGGCAAACGTTTACAAATATGTCAAAAAGTGTTGGACAACTCTAAAGGAAAAGCAGCTCAATTTATGTAGAAAAGCATTCGAACACACAAAAAAATTCAGAAAATTCCTGTACTTAGCTCAACAGGAGATTTCTAAATGTGTGTTTGCACTGTGCAGTTCTAAGCCGTATCCCACAAATCCTGATTTAATACCATTTAATGAGTAATGTATTATTGCTTTCTGTTACAAGTATTTTCTCTGACTTAAATTGTTAATCATGCAAATGGCTTAATTTATATTGTCTTTAATGTGCAAGGAAACCGTTTACTGAAATGAAGATATTTCCACAATGTATTTTTTACTGCAAAACAGAATAGTGTGTAATAAATTGCTAGAAGCAGTTGTGTGGATGTTTGGCTTTAAAGTATCATTGTATTCACATTTGTAATTTTAAAGCCTAAAATAACATTATATATTCTGGTCTTCTCTGTGGCAATGGGTATAACACATACATTATTCACCATGGCTATTTATTTTTATCTCATCTGGTATGAATAAGCCACACGTTCCAAAACCAGAGTCTGAAACCCAACTGCTTCATTGAAATTGAAATTCCTGTTGAGCTGCCAGTTGCCATGGTTAAAACAGCAATTCTGTTCCTAGGAAATGGGGGCATGAAATCCATAACAATGGTTGTTAGGAAATCAACATAAATTATATACCTTCAAATATGTAGTTAATTTTTAGCCCAAATACTACCGAACATTCAGATGACTTGTGTGACATGGGATTTTCAGTGTTTTAGCTGTAAATATAGGTCATTTGTGTCCTTTTTTAAAATTGAATGTTGTCATGTTTGGTGGATGACAAAATGTATCAGATGAAATGTGGTATTTTTGACTAGTATTCTATATTTGCATAAAATTAAATTGCATTATCTACTACATTTTTGTTCATGTTATGTGGTTCTGGTCGCTGAGGCGTTAGTGATGCAATAGAAGCAATTATGTCGCCTGTATCATCCTATCAAATCCTTAAAACAAGTATAATTTCTTTACCTTGTCCCTGCTCCCGTCCCCTGTCTCCTGTGCTCTTACTTTGCACCTTTCTTTTCTCCGAAAGCGTGCCAATCAGTTAGCCCTGTGAGCACACCCAACATTGGCCCTGATTCACACTTAAGAAGCTTGTGCTTCTTAATTGCGTATTTTACCGAAATGCGTTGTAGGCCATTTACGGAATGTACATACCAGTTAGATACGTAGACTGACTCTGTGCGGTCTTTAAACTACAGAGTCATTTAATTAGAGAGAGGTGGCGTGATGCCACCTTGGGGAGTGATTAGGAAGAAGTGGGAGGGGGGGAGGATTAAGATTAGCCAGGGAGGGCGGGGAGAGGAAATGTCCGTGCAGACATCGCACGGTTAGATAAGGTAGCCCTATGGTACTTATGAGTGCCATAAGGTACCTAAAAACGAGGGGCGGCTTAAGGGCTGGAAGAGTGAGTTAGGTGCGGATCTGTCCTCGCCTAACTCGCTCTTAACTGTGAATACGGTCCATTGTATTTGCATACTATACCCCTTCTATGGATGGTTTCAGAATACAGTCTAATTGAATGACAAAATACCTTTTAGTTTAGGATATGTTTACTATTTTCAACTTAATTTTTGTGCTATAATTCTTATGCTTTCCTGATTTCATTAGTAATACGACCAACCACACAATATTTTCTAGTCAGTGGTGTTTGCATAGACTCTTAAGGTTGTTGTAATCATATATTTTTATTATTTTATTCGTTTATTAACAGGTTTTTATATAGCGCCATCAGATTATGTAGCGCTTTACGATTTTAACAATCATGACAAGACTGGGTAGTAACACTGATTGTGGGGGGAAGAGGGCCCTGCTGCAAGTATTATCCTTGGAATTCATCAATTTGCTGCCTAAGGTGTCCTAAAAATGAACTTTTTAGTGATGGAATCATCTGGTGCACCTGAATTTCATCATCACTGCATCAGATTTTCCGATGTATATTTCTGTACAGAATATGTCAATATGTCTCGAAGTGCAAATAAAAATAATAGTGTTAAGCAGGCCATACACTTATGTCTGCTGATTACCTCAAATTTCATATTGTGTATTTCATGGAACACTGACAAATCAAACTACAAACCCTCCCATCTCATAACTGGATCATTTAAAATTCATGAACAATGTGCAGGTAGTGTGTTTGCAAAGTGTAATATCCCTGGGGACTGTTGCATTGTGTCTATTGCCAGGGAAAAGACATAGGGGCTGATAATGAATTGTGAGTAATGAATTGTGAGTAACAGGAAAAGAAAGTGTAAATTTGCACCTGGGCAGCACCATGTTGAACTGCAAGGGAAATGAAAATGTGCAAAAAGAACTCAAAAGAATGCGTTAAGAGGTAATGTTTTGTAATTAACCAAGTTAAAAAATAAAGCTGTCAGGACACCTCATCAGGTTGGCCTGTGTCCTGTAAGTGCCGGGGCTGAAGTTTAGTCTAGTCTGGCCCTGAATAATGCACGAAGTGTTGTGAGTTCCTGCTGCGAGGGCTTGCATTGCGATTTAGGGATGGCTGTCCCTATTTTGAATGAGAGCCCACTCAGAATTTTTTTTTTATGAATGAGGGAGTATACGATTCGCATACTCACTTATTCATTTTCGGAAGCGCTGTCGCCGGGTACTTAGGGTTAGGCCGCGTCAGGGGGGATTTAGGGTTAGGCTGCGTCGGGGGGAGGGGCTTAGGGCTAGGCTGCACGGGGGACTTAGGGTTGGGGTCAGGCTGTGGGGTGGGGGGAGTTAGGGTTTGCGTTGGGGGAAACAGCTATCGGAGCACTGTGTTCGGTGCTCCAGGGGTCGATTGCTATGCCTCAATCGAGGCAATAGATATCCTCGCCAGTACGGAACTGGCTGGGAGCGAACGGTCCTTTTGAAATAGGGCCTTTCGCTATGGGGACATCCTGTACGAAGGCACCCTTTACACTGTATGCAAAACCAATACCAACCTTAACCATGTTGCAATGAGGGAGCAGAGTCACTTTAGGAACTTATGGTTTTTCCCTTGTGATATCACATTACGAAACATGAGCGTTGTACATGAAAATCACAAACAGTCACCTTAAAGCCTCCTCCTTCCCTGGAAACCTTAGAATACAATGCTATGGCTTAGAAAGTTTGCTTTTCATCTTGTATTGCATGTGCATAAAATTGGATATTTAGGGTTACTTAATATTATATCTTCTGGGAATGTCTTTATTTTCCATTTTGCTTTTTTTGTCTCATAATTGTTGTTGTTTGCTAAAGTGTTTTAGAGTCCCACTCCTCTCAATAAAGATTTCTGTCTTTCTCATGCAAATCAAAAACAGAGTGTAATTAAATGGCTTTGTTTAAAATTCAGAGCACAGTTTGATGGCCACTAAAAAGCACTTGTACCAGGTTACTGGTGGTGCTCCCAGCATTCAGTAGAAACGCCAGCACTGTAAAACAGAGAGCTGATTCTACATATATTTTGTGCAGTACCATCACTGCATGTCTTGTAGAATTGCCAGATGTTATGCATAATGATGTACAGATCAAATCACTTGCAAATGAAGATTGTCTTTTTTTTTTTTTTCATCACTTTTTGTTTTTTAGTGATCAGTTTTGGTTTTATCAGTAATTTGTCTATCTGGAAAATATTATAAAATATTTGTGCGCATTAATAATAATTGCTTATAATAGCATTTTGGGGGCTGTACCCAGGGTATCTGCTTGACCTTGGAAATATATATAACCTGTGACTTGCTTTTTTGTATGGTGTTAAGTAAAGGTGTCTATGTTAAGATTGTCTACCCATGCAGATTCTGAAGTGTATTTGGCTGCCTCTCGATGCCTTAAGGGTTATATTAAATGTTCTTTAATAATTAAAATACAATTGTTTTACTTTAAATTTGCACAAAATGAAATACCTCCTTAGTTTCCTAACAAAGGTGTAAGCAATCTGCTGAATTCCGTAACTGTAGAATGGTTCCCTTCACTCTACTGACAAATATACCCTAACAGCACTGAATACACCACATACATGCATTTAGTTGAATAATTTACCTCCTATACAATCTATATATATAATCCATCCTTAGACAAAAAAACCTTGCGGTTTACATGTCTGATTAAGGTTTCTTGCAATGACACAAAACATAGAAACCTTTAAAACTTTACAGTTCGAACGCCAAAAAGCAATGAAATTACGACATTAAGGCTGGAGTCTTAATGGACATGTTCCTTAAGCAATACAGACATGGTATACCATCACATCCTGTGAATTAGCAGTGCTAACATTTTAAGCAATCTCACTCCATGAGAGTGCTGAAACTGCAGCTTACCATAGGTTTTTTGTCTATGGAATTTCATAGCTATATATAGATATAGATAGTTCTGTGTTTGTGTGTGTGTGTATAGATAGTGGTGTGTGTGTATAAATTATCTACATGTTTACATTTCCTTAAACTGAGGGGCAACTCAGGGGGTCCACTCCCTCAGTCATCAAGATGTGAATAATTTCCTGCCTGCCACATAACCTTAATGACTGGACACTGCAGCTGTAATAAGAAAGTATGTCACAATTCCCCTTAGGTCACCCTCAGCATTGTCTTTATAATAGATGCCAAGGAAGGCTGTGCATGACTGCTGTATGTCAGAGTTCCCCTTAGGTCACCCCCCAGTGCAGTGAATAAATTATCACATTGCTAGGAGACAAGAGCTTCCAGAGCTTTTATCTCTTTTATTACAGCAAACTGTAAGCTGAAGTTTTCACTGTGTGTTCCCCTCAAGCTAAAAACACCACCCAGCCCACCAGAAGGAGTTATTATGGATGATTTCTCCTTTAGCACACCAGGAAAATCCGAGGGAAGTGGCCATGTTACTCCTTTCATGTGAAGGCAGTGTCAGTGCACCCAGCAGAGGGCTCTTACCTGACATGCGCAACGTTATGAGCTGTTGGAAATCTCTTTTCTATCTCTATAATGCAGCATATTTTCCTAAATTATATAATATATGATGAAAAGTTGTGTAAATACAACTGAAACGTTGGACCCACTGCTGTCTACTGTATTTCTTGTTGTGAAATACAGTAGACAACAGTGGGTCCAACGTTGCCTGTTTTGTGTGTGTGTGTATATATATGTGTATATATATGTGTATATATATGTGTATATGTGTGTATGTATATGTGTGTATATATATGTGTGTATGTATATATATATGTATATGTGTGTATGTATATGTGTGTATGTATATTTGTATATATATGTATATAATTTTTTTTTTTTTTTTTGTAGTTTTTTTTTTTTTTGTAGTATAGGATCACTATTGGCTTATTTCTTATGAAAACAACGCACAGCTTCACTGCAAAGCACCATTGTGTAAATTGAAGTATTCCAATACATTCTAATCAGATTACCTGCTAGAATCAGATACATAATTTAATAGTTTCATGTGAGTTACACACTACAGACAGTGGTCACCAAATACACTTGCCTAATAGCCAGGCTACTATGTTGAAATGATCTAACAAATCCTATTAGGATAGCAAAGCACAGTCAGGAGCTTGGTCTGATTATCTGCAATTTCACATCTGTCAACAGAAAAGTCTTACAAATGCATTTATTGGTTGGTTTTTACATTTCTTTTTTCCAGGCTATTCATTATTTGTGAAGTTTTGTGATATTTTAACAAACTTTGTTTCTCTTTTTTTTTCTTCTTTTTTTTTATACATTTTTATTATAGGTACCTGTATTAAGGCCTATGGATTTAATGGTAGAGGCCACACCCAGAAGAGTGTTTTCCAATGCGCACACATATCACATTAACTCAATATCCGTGAACAGCGACTATGAGACATACATGTCTGCAGATGACTTGAGGATAAACCTGTGGAACCTAGAGATAACAAATCGAAGTTTCAGTATCCTTTTGGCCCATATGACACAGTGACTATGTATGTGTGTATGTTTATTGTTTGGTATGGAGTGCTAGACTGTTTTTTTTCTTTGTATATACACACTGGGAAATGCACTCATTCACTTGTTGCTAATTACTAGTTTACTTTGAAGCATGATTCCTCCACAGTTTGGCTGCTGCATTTTAAATGAAGGCATTGTCTTTTTCACACCTTTTTAATTGCTTTCTTGAATGTCTTAATCCATCCATGGATAAAATTCCAGTTCTGTTTGGCAAATTATTTAGTAAAAACACCCCTCCATGTTGTCTCTGATTTCCCTGATAATGAATGAATATAAAGCCTTAACTATAACCAGATATTGTGGACATTAAACCAAACAATATGGAAGAACTCACCGAAGTGATTACAGCTGCAGAGTTTCACCCGCATCATTGCAACACGTTTGTTTATAGCAGCAGTAAAGGAACAATACGTCTCTGTGACATGCGGTCTTCTGCTCTTTGCGACAAGCATTCAAAGTGTAAGTTGGCATTTCCCTTTATAAACTATATATATAGATAGGTTGTTTATTGGTTCTAAAGTACTGTTATTTAAAAGCGACCTCAAATATTTGAAGTCCTTAAATATTTTGAATTATTACATTTTTGTATTCAGAGCATTGTGTGTTGTTTCCTAGACTTTTCTCTGCTTTTCTCTGAATGTTTATCTCCTTTTGATTTTAATGATATAATGTGTGTGTTAGAGTGTTAATTAATCAGAATTTTTAGACCTATAAAATGACCATGATAAAAGCACAAGTTACCCTCTTGACACCCCAGGAGACCATAATTAGTGAGAGAAATAATTGGGCAAAGTGTCTGCAACAAAAAGTTAGTTTAATATGTAATAGGTATTGCCACAAATGATTTCATTAATAAAGTGTTGAAAGCATTGGCATCTCAAGCTTATTCTTGAAAGTTTGGTATTAATACGCCATAAAATTTTGCTCCAAGGGCTTGAGGTTCTGATTTATTTAACAATAAATAATTGTTCGGTAATTTATTCTAAAATATAAATAATATAAGATGATCTGAATATAAACCATAATGTGGTTTCAAATACTCCTTATAGCATAATACAGCAAATATGTTATACATATTACCTATCTATCTATACACAGGCACACATTATATATCTGTGTGTGTGTGTGTGTATATTTATGTTTCTTGCTAATGGGTAAACATTGTTATATTGTGTTATGAAATAAGGATCATGAGAGGCAGCAGGAGGAAGTGTCTTTAATTAAATTTAAAGAAAGGATACCACTGTACAATACACATTACCTGGTTCACTGAAGCATTTTGTGCAAGCAAATGACCTAATCTCAGTTTGTGACCCAAGAATTGTTTGAGGGAAAAGCTGTTAAGAACATAGTAAGTGTTTTCGAATACAGGCCACTTCAGGAACAATTATTACAGCTTTTCTTTTCTCTAATTATAACTAAAGACTATAAACAAGTGTCGTAATTTAATTTCTTAATGTTGTCAAGTGAAAGCTTCAAAGGCGATCACTCATTTAGGACTTCATTTACTTTAAAGCATAGTAAGTTAGTTGATCTAATGAAATCCTCAACAAAATGGATGGCTATGGACATTTGGGCTGCTGTATATTTGTAACCACAATTGGAGGGCTGGGTTCTTACTGGTCGGGTCAGTCTGCAAGCAATATGTCTGTTATTCTCTGTACCTCTAGAATTCCTGCTATGAGGAACTAGGGAAAGCAGCTCCTCAAAGGTGGAAGCCAGAGATGTAATTAAGCTATTTTGTCCTGTGAATGTTTATTTGTTGAGTGTTGCTCCAGGAAGTGCATTAAACACACTGAAATAACTATTTAAGTATTATGTGTCAGAAAGAAGTTGATGTGGTTTTAAAATTAAACTGTTTTATGTTTTATTACTGTAAAAAAAAACAGGGCATTTAAAACACATAAAATTGCTATTAATATTTTCGCATAGATTATTAATAGGTTTTGTATTAAATAATTGCATATCGGATATAGCCATATTTGGTCTTTGCAGTACTTCACAGTTTATAATTCCATTGTCCTGTGTAGAGAAAAGATCGTTCACCCAGCAAAGCAGAGTTCAATTGCACCTCTCCCTTGACATTTGTGATTGATTTATTTTCGTTTCCTCCACCTTTCTGAGTTCACTATCTTTAAGTCAATTTTTATTCAGCTGACGGGCCAAGCTCAATTGAGACAGTTCATCGGAGTTGAAAATGAAAAGTAACATTGACTTTTATGGGTGACTTGTCTGACTGTGGGGGAAATTTAATAACTTTAGTTTTTCATCAAAATGCAGAAATGAGATTGACAAAAGAGAAGTAGTTTCAGAAAAAAACCAACAATGCTTCCTGTTAGATGGAATTCACAATGTGAAATCATCACCTGTCCCTTTCAATTCATTTCCCTGGTCTTGGCATGAACATTATATTGGAGCAGTTCCAACTAAATCTACAATGTGGAAACATTCTGTTTTGTCTTTAAACCTGGAGCAAATAAAAAACATTTTTAGAAGATCTAGAGAGATTGATTTATCTATTGTTCAGTGTAACCAAACTTTAGATTTTTGATTGGAAGTATGGGATAAAAAGCCACAATCCCAGTAATTTTTGTCTTCTCCTAAAGCATGTTCACTCCTTTTTTTTTTTTTTTTTTTTTTTTTTTTTTAATGCAATGATTTTTATTTTTAAAGGGTCTATAGATGCCTCAAAGTATGGCCTCTATGGTCTCATAGCTCTCACCATTTCATATGACAGAGTGGAAAAGGATATGGAGAGGGAGTACAGCAAAATAAGGTCCATAAGGGTGTCCCAGAGCTCTGAATCATGCTTAGAATTTTTATCTTTCACAGTAGTGAGGAGCAATAATAATTAGTAATTTTGTAACTATCATTTTTTATTAAGTGATTTGGAATGAAAGCTACTCGATAGCTATGATTATTGTGACGATTCTGTCCTGTCCTTACTGTTTGGCAACAATAAAAGTGCCTGTGATACCAATACACTTGTGTTTTAGTTTTGCATTTAGTTATAGCTGCATTAAATAAAGACTAAGGAAACTGCAGGTAAACTAGAATTGTCTGTTGAAGAATGTTCTATGAGGTTTATATAATTTCAGCACAAATAATAATGAACAGCTTTTATACACACACAGACATGCCTCTGTTGGTTTGTGTCATGATTGTACATAGATCTGACCTTTGCTGAGTACATCTCAGCCTGTCAGAGGAGGTTGAGTGATTGGTCATTATTAGGGCTGATAGAAATAAGCAAGTGCCAGTTTCCAAGGTAACCATATTTTGAATGAATCTACAAGTGGAAGACCTCATGTGGCTTCAACATCTCTTCAGTTGGCCTCAGTAGCACTTATTTTACACCTGATTGTTATCTCTTTATTCAGAATGACACATTTCTATTGGGTATCCCAGACAATCATGAATACATTTGTAGAGATGCACAGCAAGCTCCACCTTCTTATTAAAGTTTTTCATGTTAAACAGTAAATATCCCGTTCTTTTCTTCTTGAAGCATTTGAGAGCTATTTATGTTCTTACCATTTAGCCCCTAGTGGTTTGTTTAGATATTCTTACTTTAAACACACAAAATGCAAAAAGGTGCATGAAAGGCAGGGGTTATATTCTAGCAACAGAAACACAGGAAAGAAAATGTCCCAGCAACACTGCCATTAACCAGTAACAAACTATACCGTCTATCTGTATAATAAAATGCAGAAATGTTGATTACTAATGCAAATATATGATAAGCCACCAGCCACAGTCAAGGCCTTTCTGCATATGGTGGGCCTAACTCTAACAGTGAGTCCCAATGTTGGGTCATATATATTAAAATGAGAGCCAAACTAACCTTAGGAGGCACCCCTTAAAGCCTCCAAAATAGATGCTGTGGGATAACACCCCCTCTTAGCTGCTGCTCCCAGACATGCTCCCAAACAGTATACACACAAAATGGAAGTTGCTCAATCAATTTATAGGTAAATGCAAACTGGCGCATGAAAGGCAGGTGTAATCTGCTAGCCACAGAAACAGATGGAAGAAAATGCCCAGCAACACTGCCATTATTCTTACTTTAAAGCTATTTTGCTGAAAATAGAGCACTCCCTTTAAAAATGTAGGCCCTTCTGCCACCTTAAGACTGGTCTATGTTTTATCTGTCTTTATTGCCAGTTGAAGTACAGAGATTACAGAGATTACATAGATTACAGAGTTATGTGCAGGTGCTCCTTATTTTGTACAGTACATAAGGATGGAAGGCCTAACTAGGTTTAAAAATGGCAAACTTTAAATTTAGTGTCATTTTTAGTAACTGTTATATATGCCTTGTTTCCTACATACACTCACCATCGGAGTCTATAAACTCTCCCCACTGGGCAAGGAAATGATTTCTCAGATATGACTCATTGTGCAGCATTACCATGGCGAAGTCTGTGAGAGAGAAAGAAAATGAGGTCTGGATACACCAGAATGCCTATCGCTTTTACTATACCATAACCAGATCAAAACAAATGTTTCTCTGGGAATATGCAACCAGAAGAATCACAGAAGAGGGGGGTGTACTATGTTATATATGATGGATCTTCCTATTGTAGCTTCTCTCTGGAAAATGATCTCTTGCCATTTCCATTGCAAGGGAGCCTCTCTAAAGCAAAAAGTGTGTGTGTGTGTGTGTGTGTGTGTGTGTGTGTGTGTGTGTGTGTGTATGTATATATATAT
>WWET01004051.1:56993-67778 GCA_011038615.1 Limnodynastes dumerilii
GGGGGTCAAATTGGTTAGTCCACATAGACACTCGACCACTTACCAAGTATCAATTTTCTTCTGTTCTGAAACTCTGCTTGAAAGACTTAGGCTTGAAAACTTCCGCTTATACTTCCCACTCATTTCAAATAGGAGCGGCGACTTCAGCCGCCTTAGACGGTCGCTCTGAGGAACATATCAGGTGGCTTGGGAGGTGGAAATCAGGGGTTTTTCACAAATATATTAGGATGGACAAATTGGAGGGTACTGCTAGTTAAGGGTATTGTTAATTTTGTTGGGTTGATTAACTTTTGTTTTCCAGGTTCCAGTTATTGGTAAGTTTTTATTAGATTATGGAGAGCTATAAGCTTTGCGATCTATGAAAGGGTTTTCTCCTGCCTTTGTCCCCTTTAGCAAGGTTCTCCGCATTGGCTGTAAGGAGGCTTTGTGGGTTTTCAGGAGTTTTTTACCCTTATATACTAATCAATTTGGTTACGGTTTGCCTTCCCCTTTCACCTATTTGTGTGGCCCTTGGTACGTTACATAGTGTAAGTGGTAAGTTAAGGTTTAAGGCTAGCTTTGGTTAAAATATAATGTTATTTAAGATTTGGATTATGTCTTTTCTATTACAGGACAAGTGTCTCAAGGCCGAGTGGCCTGGATCATGGGGCATTCTTAAATTTTTTGGGCTGGTCAATTTTTTGAACAAAATGCCCGTTTGTCAGTCCCGGTAGGTTGGGAGATTGAGTGGTTGGGATTTAGAGGGATGAAATGGAACTTATTTTACCCGTTATTTTCGGACATGGCTAAAGTTTATGGGAACCCGGATTGTTTAATTATACACTTTGGGGGAAATGATTTGGGGAACAGTAAGGCCTTGGAGTTGAAATTGGCTATTAAAAGAGATTTGGAGACATTAAAACGTGTTCACCCCAATATTCATCTTATCTGGTCACAAATCATACCTCGACGGACATGCCGAAATGCTAGGTCCCTTAAAAAAGTTGATGGGGCTCGGAAACAACTTAATAGAGCCATCAGTAATTTTGTAAAGTCATTGGGGGGGAAAGTTGTGTCACAACCGCAGATAGGGTACGAAACAGGATTCATTTTGGGATGATGGGGTGCATTTAACCGATAAGGGAAATTTGATTTTTGTGGGGAACTTGTTGGAGGCCGTTCAGGGTTGTAGGGTTGTGGGTGGGGGTACTTGAGGGTACCCCGCTTTGGCGGTAGAGGTTGTGTGTCACCAGTTCAAGTTATGGCGCATTAAACATGGGGGAGAAATATCTGCAAGCAGAGGTGCACCCATCCAATAATCGACAGGTCGCCCGACTGACGACGGGGGACTGGTCTACCTCCTTATGATGAGGTGTGCACATTGAACATTGAGGGGGTGGAGCCGGGGGAACGGGTTAGGGTAGGGGGGGGTGGTGCCTATGTTGACAATTTGTTTTGTCCCTTTAAGTTTCCGGAGGGGACACACATACCTGCTATTGCCACCTGGTCTCAACCCTAAATTCTATAGTCAATTTCAATATTAATTAATTAAGTTAAAGAGATCAGTTTATTTCAATAAACTTATGTCCCCTATTTTGAAATCCAATAAAGTTGTCCGAGTCTTTATTGTGTGAATGGCTTGTTGTTGTGTGTGGGGTCATCAACCTTAATTTGTTTATGAATTCAGGAGGTTCTGAGTGGTTTTTCCTTTAGTCTTATCCCTTTAATCTACTCCATGGTTCATTCCTATGTTCCTGCTCTTGTTTCTACTTGTGTGAGAGAGGGCCCCAGTTTATTGGTTGTGCATCTGTGAGTCCTCTCTCACTGTAGTGCTTTGGTGTGTTCCATCTTTACTCGCCTGCCTGTACCTTTGTGCAGTCTATCCATGTAGTGTGTATTTTCAATCTTTTACCTACCATTGCACCTCTGTCGTGTGCGTTCCATGTCACATAGGACTGGTGTTTCCTACCAGATTCTCTGTCTTCTGAAGCTGGTATCTCGCTGTCAGTTCATGGTAACTGTCACCAGGGGCTGCGACCTGCTAGGAACCAGCAGCCCAGACACTCTGCACCATCAGGGGCTTTACTGAACACCAGTCTCCTAGTTAGACTCCGCACCCTGGTGGGTGGTGTACGTCGTAACATAAAGATCAAAGTGCAAATCCTCTTTCTTCACATGTTTTTTTTTACCTAGCATGTTAATAGTAATAGCATTGCAGTATCTGCATTCTAGGAATGTAAACAATTCAGCAGAATGAGAAATCTGCTGGCTGTGAGGTCTATTTATAACCTGGGACAGCGTGGGAAAGTCCTAACCCATGTGATCCAGGTTATAAATAGACCAGCAGACTTCTGTGATCCTGTGGCTTGAGGTGTTGCTTTCAAGACATGTGCGTCATATAAAAGGTTTTTGTTTTTTTTTTCTGACAAGTCAATTTTTTTGACTGAAAAGCTTGGAAGACTGCACCTTACAGATGAAGATCTTGTTAGTAAGTATGATTTAATTATTAATTTTTTTGTATTAGTATTGGGAAAGCACGTATATTGTGAGGAGGCACTACAGGCCGCAGTGAGCCCTGGATGTCAGGGCATGCTGGTACTTGTGGATCCCCTACATGACAGCATGCCCCGGCAGCCATAGGCATGCTGGTGCTTGGAATATTAAAAGCACCAGCATGCGAAGGCAGTTAATGGCAGCCTGGGCTTTCTGTGACCTGTACTGTACCAGCACAATGGTGTATTAAGAGTTATTATGTTTCTTGGAAAAGGGGGGGATCCTTTTTATTTATTTTTTAAATGAGGCAATATGCAACAAGCAATATGATGTACCTAAAATAAAACACCACCCTGGCCCTTTATATTGCGCAATGTGGTTGAGAAAAGAATTAGATTGTTTGTAGGACCTATAGCCATGATGTTTTTATCACACTAATTAGGTCTGGCACATCAGAGGGAAAAGAATCGGCCCCTGAGGATTTATTCCCAAAACAGCCCTGACCTGTATATTGATGCCCCCATACACACTCATTTCTATTTACCTGTAGATCTTTAAGAAATGGTTCCCATAAATCTTTGCTGCAACAATATGAAAGCCAACAAAGGCTGTACTAAGAGCAAAATGAATGGGAAATATTGCGTTAAGATTGTGTGTCAGACAAGCCTAGAGCAGTTATCGCTAAATTTCTCAATTATAGGGATAAGGAGAGTATTCTCCAGGCCTATCGTAAATGCAATTCTTTAACTCTGCGCTCCTTTAAAATCCTAATTTTCCAAGATTTCTCAGCATTGGTGTCCCAAAAAAGGAAAGAATTTACACCTTTGTGTAAATGCTTATTTGAGAATCATGTGAGATTTGCCTTACTCTTCCCAGCTAAGCTACGCCTTATACATGAGGGCCAGACCCATATTTTTGAGGATGCCAGGGCAGCCCGTGATTTTATCCAACACATGTCACTACCAGACGACCAGTTATACAGGTCACCCCAACGTTCCCAAGACCCATGAGAGGGCAATGGAGAAGGGGTAGAAAGATGTATAAACTATACTGCTATGTTATCTTGTTGTTACTTGTTACTTTTAGCGTTAAGGT
The DNA here is from genome assembly GCA_011038615.1 of Limnodynastes dumerilii. NCBI lineage: Eukaryota > Metazoa > Chordata > Amphibia > Anura > Limnodynastidae > Limnodynastes > Limnodynastes dumerilii. The sequence goes on from WWET01004051.1 coordinate 60,561, forward strand.
TAGATTGTTAGATTTTTTGTTCAAATTCCCTCCCACTCCTTTGGGGGAAGGAAACGTTAATAATCGGGAGGAAAAATTGAAAAGAAGGTTAAATTGGAGTTGGTATATCACAATGCAAAGAATACACACAATAAAAATTAATATCATTGAATTGTACAATCAGCAAAGGTGGGATAGTAGTCATTGTGTTCCTGATCCAGGGAAATTGGAAAATAACGTCCGTGACTTCACCTTAAGGGATTTGGATGTCTAGCATAGGAGGACGACACATAAGGGGAGCTAACAGGCTTAATATTGTTTCATGGAATGTCTGTGGGTTAAACTCACCGATTAAGCGTAGACGGGTTCTAACATACTTGAAAGCCCTCAAACCAGATATTGTTTTTTTACAAGAGACACACTGGCGGTTAAGAGATAAATCCACACTTAAAAGCCCCTGGATTGCGGAATGTATTGCAGCCTCTTTCGCATCCAACAAACGGGGGGTTGCAATCTTGATTAATAAAAACTTACAGTATTCAATAACTAACAAAATACTGGACCTGGGGGCGAGGTACATCATTCTGACTCTCACAATAGGTAATGAATCTTATACCCTGATGAACATCTATGCCCCGAACTCGCCAAACGCTTTGTTCTTTAGAACCATTTCCACCTGCCTATTACAGATAGATGCCCCAGACTTAATCCTGGGGGGGGATCTGAATGCTACGCCATGTCCCAAACTGGATCGATCGGGGGACGCAGGTCATGCATCCTCAGGGGAGGGACATGCACTTACTAGTTTCTTCCTGCGGCACTCCCTGATCGACTCATGGAGAATCTATAATCCTAACGAGCGAACCTATACTCACCATTTTCGAGCTCATGATAGTTTCTCCCGAATAGATCAACTCCTGGTCCATACACACCTTCTCACTAGGGTACATGAGACTCGCATCAAAGACATATTGATATCAGATCACGCCCCTATCACACTATCCATACAGATCACATTGCCCAAACAGTCATACATACCCTGGAGATTCCCCTCATATCTCTATCAATCAGAAGAATTTCGTGAATTCCTATCGACTAAGTGGATGGAATTCACGGATGACAATATAGAACACTGGGACAATCCAATCTTATTCTGGAATACTGCCAAGGCGGTGCTTAGGGGACATGTCATCTCCTATTTAAATCATAAGAAGAAACTATATAGTTAAAAGTATAATACGCTACTTCATCTAATGCAAGAGGCGCTTAACACTCACTTGCAATCCCCTTCAGAAGTCACGCTTACGGACTACACCAATTGCAAGCAAGCTTTGGAGAGCTTTCTTAAAGCCCAAGCTGAATCCAAATTAGATTACACTAAAAACAGATTCTATAGATGGGGGAACAAGTCAGGGAGATTGCTAGCCAACTTAACGCTACCACCACGACACAAAAACCACATTTTAGCCTTGCGGGGTCAACCATCGGCACCCCACATCACTAAAACAGAAGCCATTATCCGTGAGTTCCAGCATTATTATTCTACACTATACACAGCTATACCGGATGATAGGAATTTACACTATCAGATACTGGATAAGGCCAAACTTCCCAAACTCTCACCGGCCCAACAGGAGTTTTTACATGCCCCTATCTCGGAAAGAAAGGTAAAGCAAACTATCTCGTCCCTCAATAATAATAAATCGCCTGGCCCTGACGGTCTCACGGCGGAATTCTATAAAATTCTATCTCAAAATCTTGCTTCCTTCCTTACCACCCTCTTTTAAACGATACATCAGGGCACTACACAATTCCCGCGGTTCAATGAAGCACACACAATACTGCTGCTGAAGCAAGGCAAAGACCCTAAAAATGTCACGTCATACAGGCCCATTACTTTATTAAATCAGGATTATAAAATCCTAGCCAAACTGGTGTCCATCAGGTTGCAAGTGCTTCTTCCATCTCTAATTACAACGCATCAATTGGGCTTCACACATGGTAGGCACTCGATTAAGGGGATTAGAACGGCCATTGTGGCTGTAGTAGCAGCGTACAAAAGAAACTCGAAATCTACACCAGAAATCCTGCTTAGCCTGGATGCCGAAAAGGCGTTTGACAAGGTGTCGTGGCTGCATCTTTACAGGATATTTGAGGTGCGTGCCTTTGGAAACGCCTTTTCGCAATTTGTACAAATTCTATATCACAACCCAGAGACTCGCCTGGCCGTCAATGGGGAACTTGGATCCCCTATACAGATGTCCCGCGGGACCAGACAGGGCTGTCCCCTGTCGCCCTTGTTTTTCAACTTGGCATTGGACCCACTATTAAGGATACTCCAAAGCAATACAGAGTTCCAAGGTATCAAAACTGGGGCAATCACCACAAAGATAACCGCTTTCGCGGACGATCTGCTATTATACATTCCCAATCCACAAGTCTCATTACCCGCAATATTCAACATAATCAATCAGTTTGGCTTGGTGTCTGGATTCACTATTAACCAAGATAAGTCGGTAGCAATGCTACTGAACACTCACCCCCGCCCCTCCTGGAGATCTAGCTACCAGTTACAATGGGCTCCTGAGGCTATTAAATACCTAGGAGTCCAGATCCCCAAGAACATCAGCAAACTTTATTCCCTAAATATGGGCCCTTTGATCTCAAAAGTAGAAGCGGAATTACGGGGCTGGGAGGGTCTGCCCCTGTCCTATTTGGGTAGGGCAGCCCTTATAAAAATGGTAAGCTTCCCCAAGCTATTATATCCCCTCCAGGTACTCCCAATAATCCTGAAAGAGAAGGATGAAAAGATCTTAAATTCCACCTTCCGAATGTTCATCTGGAGGCAAAAACCCCCTAGAATAAGCCTATTTAAATTACAGCAAAAAGCAGAATTGGGTGGTATCAATCTTCCCAACCTCAAACAATACAGTTATGCAGGCAATCTGCGAATAATAAAGGATTGGCTACATAATTCTAATACCTACACATATCAAGGTATAGACCAATCTTTCATGCCGGACATCAGTCTTGTCAATTTCTTGCATATGAAAAGGGCAGACATGACGGAAGGTTTGACGGATAACCCCCTACTGTTGGCTGCCTGGTCTACCTGGAAGGTGGTTCGCAAAAGAAACAAACTAAAATGTACAAACTCTCTGTTTCAAACGTTATTGCATAACCCACGCTTCCAGAGGGGCCAGGCAGCCTACCCGTTTACTCAATGGAACAATAAAGGCATAAAGACCCTAGGGGCCCTAGTGGATCAGGGACGGCAATCAGTCCTAACAGTACCAGAAATAATGCATAAACATGACATACCTGAGTCACAAAGGTTTTACGTAATGCAAGCACAACTCTACACCAAACATGTCACAGACATATTATCTCTCAATGACTGGCTCAATGACTTAGATAGGGATTTAGGTAAACCAGCGACAGGTAGGGGAGCCATTTCATAAAATTTTAAACTCCTAGCTAGATGCAATGACCAGTTGTACTTGGTTAATGAACATCCATGGTCGGACATATTCCCTGACTTATCTCCAGAAGACATGTATAAGGCACTACTTTACTCGAGCAAGGTATTACCAGCCAGCACCTATAAGGAAATGTTCCTAAATATATTCCACAGAGGGTACCTGTCTCCTCATCGCCGATTTAGCATGGGCGTATCAGAGAACAGCGAGTGCCCCAAATGCGGTGCACAAATAGCCACATTATACCACTGTCTCTGGGAATGCCCCTCCATAAATCACTTTTGGAGACAAGTGCAATTGTACACCTCAAACCATCTCTTGGAATTTGCCCCTCTGTCACCCCTTTGGGCGATCCTAGGAATCCCAAATCCAACGCTCAAATTTACGAAGGGTGGTCGTAAATTGCTGCTGATCGTGTCAGCGGTCGCAAGAAAATGCATACTACAACAGTGGATACAGGCGGTTCCGCCAACATTACTAATGTTCCATTGAAAACTCTATCAGGTATTTCGCATGGATTGGTTAGAAACATCTCTACACAAAAGACGAGACACACAAAAACTTTTCGAAGTATGGGAAAGTTTTATCGAAATACTACCTGACAAAACAAAATTGTGCATTTACCATTGCTTCCACAACAATTATTGGTACGAGCTTCGGACATACGAAAATGACCCTCCCATTGTACTAAGAGATGGGACCTATCCCGGGAGCCATAGATTAGAACCTTCCTAGGCAAATCAGAGCATCAACACCGACCACACATGAGGTTCTATAGCTCCCACACCTGATTCTGATAACTTGATTGTACTTGGTATTTTGCATGCTGTGATGAGACTCATAACCCACCAACGTGATGATTAATGATATGTCGATAACATTGTGTGCATTGTGATTAATGTTCAGATATTCTTTTGTGCAGTACTTTGTATTGTATGTTTACTTCAATTAAGAAATTATAAAAAAAAAAAAAAAGATTGTGTGTCAGTACACACTGAAGTGTTCTCCAGATATTGGGACATCGCTGTTAACTAATATTAGCCCACAAGTATCATGATACAGTACTTTGCAGTTTCTGATGATTCTACAGCATTGCGGAACAGAACACATTGGTAAGCTGTTGCTGTCTGACAATTATTATCTGATTATCTCATGTGATCTGCACGATAATCATCGGATAACCCTCCAGTGTGTACCCAGCATAACATTAACTGTAGCCCTAACATTTATTGCAGCTAACCCTAACCTTTCCCTAACAGCATCGTAACCCTGAGCCTAAAATTAACATTAAAAGTATCATTACTCATTCATGTTGCTTGGAGTACGGAAGTGTTTTGTAGGTGTCACTAAACAATCAAGTATAGATTCGTCAATCTGATACAACTGTAATTGTGATGACAATTTATAAGGGCAACTGTACACTTGGGACTCATTTAGACTGGATCACACAGAAATAGTCCGTGTAAATTTTGAGTTGCACACATTTGTATGCAATTTGTAACCTTGTTTAGAGGATAGGACTATGAACATTTTCCAATTAATCTGTGATTTTGTTTATAAAAGGTATAAAGGGATATTAAACATCTGCTGCTGGAAACAACAGGGAGGCTTTTGCTATGGAATAAGAAATTTTAATTATTTCTACACATTGGTGGATATTTTTTTTTTGTCATCTTGCTTTAATGCTCCCTATCATATAAAGGTCACATGAGCTATAGGAAACTGAAACAGCTGTAAGTTTTCCTAATATGTTATTGACAAATGAAATCCCAGCTTTGTGTGTATCTGCATGCTGATTTACAGAAGCACACAGTGTGACATGTCCAAAGAACGGATAATGCAATACCCGCGTAGATTTACTCCTCTGGTCTACACGGCTGAGACATAGACAGGATTTGTGTCGACCTTGACATCAATCACCTAGTGGCATCATTTCTGCTCACAAAAGTGTAGTCACCTAATACATAAATAAAGTAGCATGACAATATAAAGCAGTATACAGCACAGACTTCACAATATATATTCACTCCACACTGCTAGCACAAATCTCATTTTCCCTCCCTTTTATGTGTCTTGGCATAACTGACATTAATGAAATGAACTAAACTAAGCTGTATGAGATAATGTTTGCAATATGCTGAGATTATTTAATTACCATATTAGCTGAAATATCTCACACAGACTGACTAAATTACAAAGCAGGCTGTGGAAATGTATGGGCACACAGTGCTTTCATTGAAATCATTATTGACAGAAAGATACCTATGCTTAATTAGTCCGTGTTTAGTCACTACAGGACACAGCATGATGCTGGGGGATGTGACAGCCATAGACATTCTGAAGCCGGAAGCATGTACTATATTCAGTATCACCATACAGCTTTCGCCAAGCCTTATTGTACTTTTCAGACACAGAATAATTCAGCCACTCATACCAAGAACGTTCTCAGTGAAACGTGAAATTAATTATGAACTGAATTATAGACAATGGAAATATTGCTATTGTGTCATTTACTTTTGGTTTTGTTACACCAAGATTTCCAGTTGAATAGTACATATTTTTAAACTATATTTCCCCCTAGTTTAGGGTTACATACATTTTTTTTTATTTCTTTGGGTCTTATTTCTTGTTGTGCTTGGAGGTTTATAAATGTGTAAGGAATGACTTTAGGTTCTGTATACCATACCCAGTAATAACAATTATACTAGTAAAGAAAACCTTATTGCTTTAAGAAGCTACGATATTTGATATATCTGTATTGTGTAGGGATATTGGGAGCTGTGTGCATGCAGCGGGTTCCAGCATTTTTTTAAAACAAAAAATATAACTGAACATGCTATTTTTTCCTAATTTCTGCTTTTTTTTCAACTTGTTTTTTTAAACCATCTCTTTGTCAAATGCCTTTTAAATGTGATATTTATTAAAATTCTATTTATTAATTGAAGCCAGTTTAATAGTTTGTTTATGCATTACATTATTAATGTCTTCTGCCATTCTTTTACTGGCCCTCCTTTGAATTACAACCCATGACCAGTCTTATTTCAATAAATGCTGCCTAGCAATGCTTTGTCCTCTCTAAAGATTGAGAATAAAGTTTGCTTGGTAATGATTTGTGCAGTGTTGCAATAGATGTCCATATGATTAATTCTCCAGAGGGACTGCCCTTCCTAGTGATACAATATGGTCACTGCAGCTGGTGCCTGGAAAAAAAAACAACACAGCTGAGTTGGCTGCTATAAGCAACATATATAAGGAGATTGTTAGGTCAAAACTGTTAATTGTTCTTCACAGTGGAAGCAAAAAGTAATCAAAGAAACATTTTAGTTCAAAGTACAATGAAATTGTCCAGCAATTTTTCAGACTACACACATATAATCTCTATAAACAATCTTGGGCAATATTTGGTAACTACCATACTAAAACAAATTTTGATATAGCAATAATTGGACCTACATCATATAATCTAATTTCATTATTTTATACACTAATTCTGATGAATTACCCTTTTGAAATATGCTTTCAGTAAGTAAGATGTTATCAAATTATCAATCAAAACTGTTAAAATAAAACAGTACCTTGGTGTATATACAACCTCTTGCACAGACTTTCAAAGGTTGTAATGGTTATAATTAAAACACAAAAATCCTTAACTGATTGGTTTAAACATAAGTTATACTACCAAGCAATTAAAAGCTAAGTCAAACTACTCATTTATTCTTTAGTCAGTATGAGATGCATTACAATTAAAACAAAAAGTAGG
>WWET01004051.1:78001-98167 GCA_011038615.1 Limnodynastes dumerilii
CCAGCCCCGCCCCCCGCCGGAGCCCGCAGCTGGCGGGCGCCGCCGGGAACGGACCTGCGCCGCTGCCCACTGCCACCAACGGAGCCTGGTGTCTCAGGGACACAGCCAGGAGACTGGTCCCTGAGGCGAGCAGGCGGGCGGGGCACGCGACGGGGCCTGGACATGGTTCAGGAGCCGGATGGGAGCCCTGAGACAGACGGAGGCAGGAGGGAGAAAGGGAAAGGGAGAGCCCACAGCTGGAGACAGGAAAAAAGGGGGGGAAAAAAACGAGGAAGCAAGAGAAAGGAAAAGGAAAGGAGAGGGTGTAAAGGAAAGAGATGAAGGAAAAGTTAAAGCAAAGAAAGACACTTATCTGCTATCCAGGCGCTGTGGTCACCAGCAAACTCAAAGCAGAAGAGGCTGTGTGACGTCAGGCAGGCCTTCATAAACTCCAGCTGCACCAGGATCCACCTACAGGAAAAAACCCTGCACCAATCCAAAAACACAAATGATTGAGTGACAAGGGAGCCCCCTCCCACGCCGGGAGTTTATCAGTGCTACAGATTAAACAAGTTAACCCTCCGCTTTCCTTAAACTCATAACATGTGTGGGGAAAAAAGTCTATTCAATGTATATGGAGGGCCGCAGACCTAGTTTGTAATACTTAAGGTAGGAGTCTGGATCCATAAGCATGCGCAGTAGCTACTGTTCAGTGAATTACGGCCATCTATGGAAGACGGCCGTAGTTCTGGATACGGCCCAATGTGAGTAAATTCATTCAAATGTCCAATGGCAGGTGATGGTTCAATCGTATAGTTATAAGTTCATAATGGGTAAAGCAGCCCATCTTGGTCCTATATCCCCTATATGCGCCCTCTTTCCACCAGAAGTATCACACTTCCCTGCTATATTGTTGCTATCCTGGGCAGCTGGATGTAGAAAATCAGGTCACACTGTTAGCGTGGTACAGAGGTCCTCTCTGAAGTCTGGCTATATCCTTGGACTCCAGACTGGTGATTGCATCCTTAATTAAGAAGACTACTGCATATGAGGTAAGAGAAGCTGGCATGGTTTTTATAGAGCTGGACACAACATAAGATATTTCAGCAAGGGACCAATGTTCCATTATAATTCATTATGTGGACAAACTTAAAGGCATCCAGGATAGACTGCTAGCTGTTATCAATTGTACTGACTCCACAGGAAGAAGATTCCATGAACTTCCAAAGGAAGTGCTTGAGACAAATGTATTTGACATAAGTTACTGTGTTGGTAATGCAACAGATAGAGCCGCAGATATGCAAGGGGTATATGATTGATTTTAAGCTTGGCTTACAAACAAATCACCCGCACAAAGATGTGGTGTTACAGCAATATAATACATTTTAGTCATATGTGACATAACTCGATCATCAATTGCTGCAATATCACTCTTTTGTCTTTTAAATGATGTGGCTATTTTTTTTGTTTTTGTTTTAAGGAATTATAAATCAAATAGACTAATGGCCCACACACAATATTGACAAATTGGCAAATATTTTTTCCAGCAAAAAAAAAAGATAAAATGATAATAATGATCAGAAGAGCCAATTGCTGATGCTTTTAAAGACTTTGAAGTAGGTGTGAACGACATAATACTAGAGACATGCATAGAAAGTCTAAAAACAAGATTTTAGAAGATGAATAGGAATAAGACCTGTTTGTCTCCAGTACATTTTGGAGAAGTAAAGACCTCATTGCGTCCTGATGCTCTTCAAGATCAAGAAAAGTGCTTGTGATGTTTAATGTAGAAATAATAAAAAAAACATTTACAATCAGAGCTTGTGAGTTTGGCAAATAACTGGGACAGGCTGAAAAGATCACTTCCTGAGGAATATACACTGGACAGCCTAGAAGAGAATGCTGAGGATTCCAATATTACAAGTATAATTAAGAAAAAATGTGAACTGGCTTATGATGAAAAGAAGTCTGTGAGAAAACCATGTCACAACTGTGCAGTGTGTGTTTATTATGCTGGTGCATTTCAACTTGCTCACTGGGACATACATAAGCATAGGCTTAGTATACAAATACCTACAAACACTTTCAACAACGTTTGAGGAGTTACCATTGTGCTGAGCATTTGGAAGCCTTTCTTCTAATGTCTGTTGAAAAAGACATTTTACAAAGAATGGAGACAGATACAATATAGCAGTAACAATACAAGTCCACTGTTACCCAAGGAGTTATATCTACAATAGCATCAAGAGACAAATTCCTCATGTCACCCATATCATGCTGATCCACTGCCAGCATAATAACGATTAACCTGTAGAAAGTTAGTTTAAAAGTAGTGTAAAAGGTTGTATTTCATATCTGTTGCATTGTTTATGCTAGTGTTTAGTGGAACTTTAGATTTATATTTAAAAGTAAACTTTGTTTGCTATATTTTACCTTTTGAAAGTCATCCAAACCCCCCAAAAATAGGTATAGAGATCACTGGGAAGGCAGACTCTCTTGGGAGCTAAGGACATGTCCACTACAATGGCAGACACACCCCAATATATTGTGTCCAGGTACACAGAGACAAAGAGATTATTTTTTTCTGATGAGAATTTAAAATGAACGAGACAATGATGTGATGAAAAGAATGTTGTGTTTGAGCTTCATGTAACAGAGAGAACTTCCCAACTACTATCACTTCAGTGATAATCTTGGATATTCCTTGCTACAGGATTAGCTCACATAACCAATGTGCTTGATCCACCCACTGGTGTGCTGACTGTCTGCATGTTTTTCCAATACCTACCAGTGGAATGCAATGTTTTGCCTACTTGTATAATTTAGGTCCCTAACCAACTTATGTCAGGTGAGCCCTTATGTAAGCTTGGGAAGTACTTGCATGTGTAGGAGAGATTCGACCCAATTACAAAGCAAAACAATTATTGTAGGACTGGCTCATGTTCATATTTGGCTTAGGTCTGAAAAACTGGCATCAGTTGTTCAGTTTAACATGTATAAGAATATGTAGAATTTACATTCCTTGCATAGCATTAAGTATCTAGAATGACATTAATAAAATATCTTTTTACTTGGTCTTAGCCCAGTTTTTACTTCTTTACGTTCATAAAATGTTTTAGGTACAGAAAAATACCTGACAGCCTTTAATTTTTGCATTAGTTATGCCTTGCGTTACTATGACTTTGCCCAGCACCGATATGGCTATGGACAGGGCCGTATCTAGGGATAGGAGATAGGGGGCGATCACCCGGGGCGCAAAGGCAAAGTTGGGTGGCAGTTATTTTGTTTAAGGTTACTAATTAAGGGTTGGGGTGCCATTTTCTCTTTTTACTCCTGATGCAAAAATTTCTAGTTACGGCTCTGGCTATGGATAACATGAAAACTTTTCATGCTGGCCCCCGCCTACAGATGATTTGGTCCCATCCACCCTTTTTTCCAGGGCCAGTTTAACTTTTGCCCTTCCCTGCTTGGGCAAAACCACGTTTTAATACTGAGGGAGTTTTTTTTTTTTTTTTTAAGCATGGCTCTGAATACACAAGTAAGCGTAAGTTTATATAGCCGTTAAGTACATTTGCATTATGTTCCCTTTCCCCTCCAGACACAAATGCAAAATTATTTAACAAATACAAAAGTACAAAAAATATTCAATAATTATTAAATTAAATGTTGCTTAACCTAATACACCTAGGCTGTCAGCACATATTGTAGCATAGAAAAAGGCAGAGCAGACCGCAGACCAATATACAAAAATTAATGCACATAATTAGCCAAAGGCGAGATCTCATTAAGGGTGCTGCCTAATATGTAACCCAAAATTTAGAGAGAAAATACAGAAATTAGCCAGAAAGAGATCTGTCACAATAAAAGGAACAATGCCTTATGTACCAGGCTGGGGTTACTTGGGGCGCAAGACACCTTAAATAACACTTGAAGAAGTTTTACAGGCTGCTAAATGACTGAAAAAAACTTTTTATTTTTAATCCAACATATTAAAATATTTGCATATCGTCAAAATATTAGCCTGTCCCAGTTATTTGCCATATATATAGTGAGTAAAGTCATATACATTCCACACTAAGCCAGACTTAGACAATTGCAACAAAGTAGCACACAGTATTGCATGTAACAAGGAGGGGGAGAGATATGGAGGTATCGTATTCGTTGTTGCTATCCACAGTGTGTCGGCAAGAAAGGGCACGTGTTGGAACTTTGCATTGTTTACCTGTCTCACTCGGAGTTGTGCCATCCTTTGTACGGCTCTCTGCCACACTTAAATCGCCACAGATTGGAGTGATTACTTGCCCTTTCTGGCCGACAATTATTGTGTGACATGCACCATAGTCATCAGAAAAGCCTCCAGTGTTTCCCAGCATTACAATAAGTTGCCTCATTTATTGGGACACATCCTTACTGTAAATGAGCAACATTAGACCAGCCCCCCACCTTTATCGCATGCAGTCACACCTACAGTCTAGTATGAATAGTGAAATTTAAGTGTGTTTCCTGGTCATGCATGGTGTAAAGGAACGCTTTATTATGCTACACTGGTGTGTCACTCTGGATCAAGCCCTTAGCATACATTTCCTTTTGCTCCTCTGTCAGGATATTCAAATCTCTTGGGATTTTCACTTTCTTATAACAACCATTGCCTTCAGCCCCTGTAAAGCTTACACTACACAGCCTATTTAAAGCACAATAATAGACTTTTATTTGAATTACGTGTGCAGCTGACACACTGTTTTGTCCTCTGTTTGAGGCTGCCTTTTAAATAGCAATGGCAATCCTTACTGACACATTTGTACCACCTACTTGCTGCTCTGATCTTGCACAGACAGCCACACTAAAGACTGATAACGTTTCTCCATTCCTACCTCCTTTCTCTACCTTTATTGCCACTTAAAAACAATCATCATTACTAGGAGTTAGAGATTAGGAACTTCAAATTAACCTTCCACAGTACTGAATAAGTAAATCTAGAGAACTCTAAAGAAAACAATACATTTCTGTGGCTAATGTAAAGGTTATGTGCGGAAGATAGAAGTACAAAAGTTTATAAAAACATTTAGTGCTAAAGCAATTGTTATGCCCTTTAAGATAAAAATCTACTCCCTGTTCTTAGAAGTTGACTATACAAACTGGCTAATAGAAATGACAAGCGGTTTACTATGTAATAACATTATACTAAAGAATAATAAAGTAACAATTTGTCTCTGTTTTACTTTTCTTTTTAGTCCATGGGCCAGATTTAGTGAAAATGTTGCCCATAGCATACCTCCCAAGTGTCCCGATTTGAGGGAGACATTCCAGAATATGTCACGAGAGATCAGACCCTTGGGACAAAGTTTTTTTTTTTTGTTTTTTTTTTTTAAAGCTCTGCCCCTGTATATGCGTCAGGGCTTTTCCCAGCATAGAACAGGAAATACGGGAGCCCTGTAGGACCAAACCTGTTACTAATGGCAGTGACCGAACCTATGCGGTCACTGCCATTCAAGAAAAGGGATAGGGTCCTTTAGTACCAGTGGTCACGTGACCGCAGTCCAGATACCGCGTGGGAGAGAGGGAGCTCCAGACAGTGAAAGGTAAGTAAAAAAAAAAAAATGATGGTCTGAAATAGGCTGGCACTGGCAATAAGGGGGCAGATGGAGGCTGGCATTGACAATCAGGGGGCAGATGGAGGCTGGCACTGACAATAAGGGGGCAGATGGAGGCTGGCACTGGCAGTAAGGGGGCAGATGGAGGCTGGCACTGGCAATTAGGGGTAGATGGTGGCTGGCAGATGGAGGCTGGCATTAAGGGGACAGATGGAGGCTGGTGTGGCACCCCCATAATGGTAGCACCCCTTTAATTGTTAACTTGGGAAAACCTATTTTAATTGGTGGTTCAGGGCTGATACTGGGCAGGCTTTGGTGGCTGGCGCATGGGAAGAGTTGCTAGGCAACAGGTCAATGATAGGGCAGTGGCATGAGCTGGGTCTAGAAGGTTCTGGCCAGGGGAGAAGGAGCAGGAAAAAAAGCAATTGGAAAGAGTCAGTTGCTGCGGAGAGTGAGTGGTGGCAGGGTTTAGGAGATTGGTGAGTCCTGTGACTTACCTGAGGTGGTGTTGGCGCTTTCCTGAGGGAATGGAGATTCGGTGTCCCTGGGTGCCGTGGCCAAGGAGTGTGGAGTAGACTGCTGTGGTGGCAGAGGTGTACTTTCGTTGGAGCAGAGAGCCAGCAGAGTGAGGTGGACCCGGACCGGAGGGTGTGCTGGGTGGCTGTGAAGCGGCCCTGGTGTCGGTGCGGAGCCTGTGAGAGGGGAGCCGGAGAGCAGCGTCAGGAGTGAATTGGAGGTGTGCAGTGTTGGATTAGACAGAGAGATGTTGGTGAGAGTGTGCCGGAGAGGTGACAGAAAGTAAGGCGTAGAGCTGCAGTGAGAAGTAAGCCAGGAAAATGACAGAGAGAGCAAGGAGTACAGCTGATAAATGGTCCTAAAGTATCGGGTAGTAGAAGCAGAAAAAGAGAGAGGTTGAAGTGGCGAAATAAAGTTTAAGGGACAATATATAAAGCTGGTAACAGTGAATTGGAGGTGTTTGGCGAAAAGGAGAGTTCTGCTGAAAGGCCGTAAAATATATATTTATATATATATATATATATATATGGTAAGGCGTAGCAGTGAGAAGTAAGCCAGGAAAATGACAGAGAGAGCAAGGAGTACAGCTGATAAATGGTCCTAAAGTATCGGGTAGTAGAAGCAGAAAAAGAGAGAGGTTGAAGTGGCGAAATAAAGTTTAAGGGACAAGACAATATGCTGGTAACAGTGAATTGGAGGTGTTTGGCGAAAAGGAGAGTTCTGCTGAAAGGCCGTAAAATATATATTTATATATATATATATATATATATATATTGTCCAAAGAACTGTCACTCCTCTTAATAAAGTAAAGAAAAATACTTGCCCTGGTGCTGTATCAAGTAGTAAATGCAGAGTCCAGAAATAGAAAGCACTCAAGGGACTTGAAAAAGGCCAACGTTTCAATCCAGTTACACTTGGATTTTCCTCAGGGCTGGAGAGTGCGATGTGTGGAGTGTGTGGAGAGGGATATATATACATATATATATATATATATATATATATATATATATATATAAAAAAATATATATATATATATGTATATATATTTCGTTACCTGCTATTCACTTTGAATATTGATTTTTCTTTCAGTTAAATCATATATATTGAGCCATCTGGACATCTTAAAAATTGGATCAAGTCTGAGAGAATATAGTTTTAGTATGAAGAACAAATAAAGCACTAATTTGTTTCTAATATTCTCGAAACTTGCTATAAATCAACTCCAGATGTTCTGGTTTTGTTTGTCCTTTTTAAATATATTTTTTTCGCAGGGCGGAATCTGATGATGTATTATGATAGCGAACAGTGGTCAAAAAAATACTTCATGCGTTCACTTATTTTTAAAACACATATCTTGACAATGTCCATAGAAACCTGTTTATTACATTTAAAAAAAAATTGCTGTTATTATATAACATTGCCGATATTCTATTATTGCTGATATTTATAAAAATATATCATCGTAAAGAAATGCATACCATATATATATATTTTCACACACACATGCACACACTCACATTCACACATCTTTTTCCCAATAGACAACAAACTCAACTCAGTTGGGTACCATGTGCAGAATGGTATTCTCCTTTCCAAATAATTAAAAGTTGAAATGCTGTTTCTTTGACTTTGAAGATTAATACAACTTATTTTTTTTTTTTTTTTTTTTTTTTTTTTTAAACTGTTTTTTATTGGTACACATTGTCAAATAAAATACAATAATGACATTTGCCTTTGTCTATCAATGCCTATATCAGTGATACAGATTCTCAGACAGCAGACTCAGTGATAAACAATTGTGATAACATACAATTATTTCACAAGAGAGAGACTCCGGGCCCATACCCTCAACAAACCTCCCTCACCGTTTCAAGTGCCACAGCAACCCCAGGAATCATCCGCTCTCACTCCAGCACGAATGGCGGGTCGTTTTCCAGTTGACGCATTGCGTACCAAGATGTATATTGGAATGAAGCATGCAATTTGTTCCTAACATTACAGGGCAGTGTATTCATGTATGACTCCCACACTTCAAAGAAAGCTTCAGCTTTCCGCTCCCTATCAAGGAGAGCCTCCAGCCAGTCCATGCGAAATAGAAAATGTAATTTATCCCTAAATATCTTGAAGAGGGGGGGCATGGGGGCAACCCAGGATTGGAGAATAGATTTCTTGGCTGCTGCACTCATAATTAATAATAGTTTCTTGGTATTCCTATCCACCCTTTGCTCCTTGGGAGTGAGTCCAAATACTGCCCATTCCGCGGTAAACGGCACGTAATCTACCAGGTATGTGGTCGCATACCTCCTAACTTGTAGCCAAAATCTTCTCAAGACCGGGCACTCCCATAAACAGTGTAAAAGGTTGGCCTCCGGGCTTCCACATTTAGGGCATGTATGTGTTCCACTAACCCCCATTCTAAAACTACGGGCTGGAGAACAATAAGCGTAGTGAAACAATTTCAGAAACATGTCATGATATTGGTATGACGTAAGGACTTTCCTGGAGAAAGACAATGCCCCTAAAAGATCCTTACATGAGAGCTCCGGGAATAAAGAGGACCACCTGGAAAGCCCCGACTGCAAATTTTCATGCTCCAGTGGTGATTGTAGATATTTATAATTTAGTGAAATAGCCCTTCTGGTTTGGAGGGTGTTAAGCAGCTTAATATCAAGTGAGTTCTTCATATCCTGTGGAGAGAGAGAGCGAAGCACCCCACTCACATAATGCTGTGCCTGCAGGTAAGCAAGCGGATGAGCAGCCAAGAAGGGGAAACTCTCCCTGGCTCTCCTGAAAGTGTAGGGTTTGCCAGTGGAAATGTCCGTTATTTGCCGCAATGATACCAAACCCTCCTTACGCCATTGGGTGAAGGGGTAGGATGCCGCACCCAGCTGAAACTCTGGATTATTGAGGAATGGGAGGAAGAGGGAATAATGAGAATTCAGGTGTAGAGAGTGGCGTATTACATGCCAGGACTTGCGGGTGGACCACAAGAGTGGATTATCTCTCAATTCTGTTGGTATTTCCTGGTCATGTTGGTGCAAGAAACTGATCAAATCCATTCCAATGAGGAACTCCCCCTCTATAGTCAGATTAGTATATACAGAAGCAGAAGTCAACCAATCTTTAACGTACCAGATTAATGCTGCGTAATTATAGTTGATCAAATTCGGAAAATTAATACCCCCGTTAGCTTTACTCTGTTGAAGCTTAATTAATCCTATTCGTGATCTCCTTCCTCCCCACATAAACACCCTAAATAGCCTGTTGAGCGTCTGGATATATTTTTTTCCGTAAAAGCACGGGCAATGTGTGGATCAAATACATTATTTTTGGGAAAGAGATCATTTTGATCAAACTAGCTTTCCCCAGAAAAGAGAGAGGAAGGTGTTTCCATCCCTCCAGCTCACGAGCAAGATTCCTGATGGCAGCTGAGACGCTCGTCTCGTATAGAAGGGACGGATTTTTTGTTATTTTGACTCCCAAATAGACTATATACTGCCTTGCCCAGTCAAATTGTAGATCCCTGCTCCAATTTGGTTGGGTATTCTGTGGTCGCAACGAAAAGGCTACTGACTTGTTCATATTAACCTGGAATCCTGACAGGTCCCCATAATCTTCCAACATACGAACAATGTGCTGTATTGAAGATCTAGGATTTCCTATGTATAGAAGGACATCGTCCGCGAATGCCGATAATTTAATTTCAGAACGCCCAATTTTTATTCCCTCAAATACCTCCATACCCTAAAGAATACGAAACAGGGGATCTATAGATAAATTAAAGAGAAGAGGGGACAATGGGCAACCCTGTCTCATCCCTCTTTCCATCACAATGGGGGGATCCCGTGTTCCGTTTATCAGGAGATGGGAGGTTGGGTTCGTGTAGAAATAGCGGATGAGATCAACAAACACAGGATCAAACTGTCTATGTTCCAAAACTGCTAACATGTGGAACCACGCCACCGTGTCAAATGCACAAGTGGTGTCTAAGCTGAGCAACACATTGTTTGTGTTTGGAACGGTGAACGAGGCAATCGTGGCTGCAATCGCTGTCCTAATAGCTTTAACCGACTGCCTGCCCCTTACAAAGCCAAATTGGTGAGGAGTTAAAATGTCAGATAACAAGGATTGCAAACAGTCAGCAAAAATTTTACTGAGGATTTTGTAATCTACATTAATGAGTGATATCGGCCGATAGAAGTCCACCTTCTGAGGATCCCTGTCAGGTTTCAGGATAAGGGTAGTGTTTGCTAAATTAAAGGAGGGATAAAGGGGCCATTGTTGAATAATTGTATTATAAAGTTCCTGGAGGAAAGGTACCACTTCGGCCTGTAAAAGCTTAAAATACTCTGCGGAGAAGCCATCTGGCCCAGGAGCCTTTTGTAAGTGCAGGGAGGTTATAACTCCATTGATCTCATCTGCCGTGACTGGCGCTGTAAGTATTTCATTCTGTTCCTGCGTGAGAGGGGGTAGGTCTGCCAATCTTAGCATCTGGGATTGCAAATGCAGGTCAAAAGGACGAGCCTCATATAATTTTTTATAGTATTCTGCGAAATGAGTTTGGATGTGGGCTGTGGAATTGATTATCTGGTTAGAGTCCCTATGCCTAATCGTGGTGATGTAAGACCGCTTGGTCCAGGGTCTAGAGAGAGCGGCCAGCAACCTACCCGGCTTATTGCCCTATCGGTAGTATTTATGGTTTGTTCTATCAATGCTAGTGCGGGCTTGGGACGTTAGATAACTCTCCAGGAGACGACGGGCCTGAATATATAACCCATACATCTCAGAGGGGTCATTAGTATAAACCTGAAAGGCTGCCGCCACCTCATTACGCAGTGCCTCACCATTCGCCAGTTCCTGCCTTCTCTTCCGCGTCACATAACTGATTATATGGCCACGCATCACTGCCTTGGAGGCTTCCCATAATAATACGGGGTTATCCCAGTGCTCTAAATTTGTGTCGATGTAATCCCCCCAATGCGATGCCATTTGTGCTTTAAAATCCGCCGAATTGTATAGGTATGCCGGGAAACGCCAAAACCTGTCTCTAGATGGTAAAGACGTGGAACTGAATGAAAGTGTTATTGGAGCATGGTCAGACACCACAACACCAGTTATCTTTACGTCTCTAACATTCTGTATCAAGCTATCCACTAGCAGCAGATAGTCTATACGGGAGGTGGAATGGTGGACGTGTGACTGGAAGGTATACGATCTATCACCCGGATTGAAGAGCCGCCAGGGGTCCGAGAGCTGGAGGGGGGATTGGAGAAGAGCAAAACTTCTACCCAGGGAGTGGGATCGGTTCGCCACCGGGGGTGACCTGTCTAAATGGGGGTCAGCAACCACATTGAAATCACCGCCCACAATTAAAGCATAAACTTGCCTATTCGTAATTATTGGTAGCAGAGACTGGAAGAACTCATATTGACCTTGATTTGGGCCATAAATGTTGAGGAGAGTATATTTGGTGTTCCAAATCTCCACATCAATAAGTAGAAATCTTCCCTCCCTGTCCGCCAGTACATCTAAGATGGTATATTGTAAATTTCTATGGAATAAAATGGCTACCCCTCTTCTTTTAGTGCGATATGAGGCCTGGTAGCAGTTATGTATCCAGCTGGCCCTTAACGAGGAGGCTTTCCCATCCTTCCAGTGCGTCTCTTGCAAGAAAATAATGTCGGGATGTAATTTCCTAAGGTGTTTCAAAACTTTCTGCCGTTTGACCAGAGAATTTAAACCACCAACATTCCAGGAAATAATGTTAAGGGAGGGGACAGAGGGAGAAAGAGAGGCTTGCGGTGCGGTCATCCTACCCCAGGAAAGTTGTACTTTCAGCTGCAGATAGTGTCAGCAGTGCTCTTTCATGCCCAGTTTCAATTTTGCTCATATCTCATTCTGCCGAGGAGATATAGTCAAAAGCATGACGGCACATGAAGTTCCCTCAGCGTTGTTAGAGAACCCGGAGTCATCTCTGAGAACAAACAGAAGGCACATGATACAAGTGTTAATGAAAACGACAAGAGCCAGAAAGTATTGTTTGCTTAATAGACATTGTGTACAGTTTTTTAACCTTTTTGAACATAGAGAACATAGGAAAGTGGTTCTCAGATAGTGATCCGAGAAGCGCTTGGAGAACAGAAAACAAAAGTGTAGAATCCATGTAAAACAGAACATGATTCCCTGGGAACGAGGAGAACCCATGGAGAACAAAGGAGGGGGTTATCCCTTGAAGATACAGAAAACAAAACCGTTTCCCATGAACTATTACTAACATTATCAATATAAGTTTACCAACTTGCCACAACTCTGCACCTCATAAAATTGTGAGAAGCATGTTACTAAGAATGAAATGTAAGAAAGGGCGTATGTACCCCAAAAACCCTAACTGTGAACCCTTGTGACCACTGCCTTAATACGAGCATTCAAGGTGGATAACTGATTCTGTGGAGGAACATTCGCATGAAGATAATCCTTGGCTTGTTGCGGATCTGTGAAAAACAATGCATTTCCACGATCCATAATCCGCAGTTTAGCCGGATAAAGCAACGCAAAGCGCTGGTTTCGGTTAATTAGGGAGCGACAGACCTCGGAGAAGGCCTTACGCTTTTGCGTAACTTCCACCGAGTAATCTTGGAAGATTAGTATGTTATCACCATTTATTTCTAGTTTTGGTTTCTGTCTATAGGCCCTCAGCAGCCCCTCCTTCACTCTGAAATCCAAAAACTTAGCAATAGACGGTCTAGGGCGGTTTTGTGGGGCCGGCCTTTCTGGCTCCATTCTATGAGCACGTTCTACCTGTATTTCATGTGATGGGTCATAGATGCCCAGGGCAATGGGAATAGTTTTTGTTATAAATTCCATTAACTGGTGACCTTTTACTGATTTCTGGAATTCCAATAAAGCGCAGATTACTATGCCTATTTCTATTTTTCAGATCATCCAGTTTACTGGAAAGTTCTCTAAGTTTTTGTGCCTGAGCATCATTTAGTGCTTGTAACGTCTGGACAGCATCCTCATTATCACTCGTCCACTGTTCCAACGTTGCCATGCGCACGGAATTTGCCTCCACTTTATACAGTGCAGCATCCAATCTGGTTTGGAAATCATCGAATTTTTTATCGATGAAAGGCATAAGTATTTTGGAAATTTCCTTGGCCGTCTCTTCGACTGACCCAGTAGGTGGTAAGGAAGTAGAGGGAGGGTCCCTTTCCTGCGGGGTGTCTACAACGGGTGGGGAAGCTGGACCCTGCTTGGATTGGGAAGGCCTGTGTCTGCCCATTCTGGTACTCTGAGAAGGAGAAGGCTGAGAAGATCCCGACTGCCTGTCTAAGAATTTATCCATAACACTAGAAACAGAAGCGAGCGCGAAAGGGTTCACACCGCGCTAAGTTATGAGTTCTCTTCAGGTAACCTCCAATCTAATTGATTACATATTCCTACCGAAAAGGACACTTATAGTAGGAATATTGTGTAACAGGTAACCAAATATGATTCCAAACTTAGTCAGACCAATACACCCCACTACTTCCCCCCTCCTCCACCCTCCCCCCTTTACAATTAGCTAGATTGCCACACCACTAGTAGAGGATAGTTAAATGCGAGACACACCAATAGGAATCCCCCCAGGATGCAAATTTATTACCCCCAGTCAGACCCTTATATTTTGGCAATTATTATGCAATTAAAACACCAAATTACAGTACACCTAGAGTAGGAGTCTTGATTTTAGATAGGACTCAAGAACACTATCCTGTGCAAAAGAAAGGAGTGATTAGTCAGAAAATATATGCATATAACAATATTCAGTAGTAGCAGACATTTTCCTTTTCAGAGTGATGGAGCTATATGACTAGTGAAGGGGGGCTATTGGACGATTCTCAATATTAGAAGATGCCTAACTAGCAATGTTATAGCACGGTCCTGAGATGGAGACTTTGGCAAGGAGTGCAAGTTCCAAGTGTGTAGGCAAGATGAAGAGGCTGTAGAATTCACAACCTCTCCTGTATTGTAGTAAATCCCCCAGTCAGAGCAGTAGGGTCAGCCAATCCAGCATGTGGAAGTATCTAGCCAAACAACAGGTTCTGGGAAAGTACAGATATGGGAAAAGTATCTCCCTCATTTTTGAGGGAGCAGGAAAACATAGGTCTGCCTTTAAGGCTATGGAATCTCCTGCATGTACACATAGGAGAGAGATAGCCTAACGGTAACCCCTGTGGCCAGGTCCACCGGCGACAGCTTCCTATCACAAAATACCGCAGGAGACCGAGACCAGTCTTGCACTTGCTGAGACAGCCCCCCACTCTGGTCACACTACGTCCAAGAATACTAATTTAGTGAATTCCCCCTATTCTAGATTGTATAGAGGAACTGGAGGGTAGGGAATATTATAGCCCCAGAGGCAATTGTGAAGGGCTGTTTATAGAAGGGGGAAAGTACTTGCAAGGGGCTGGAGCCTGGTGATGCTCTGCTGGGCGAGCTTAAGCAGAACAGGGGGCCATCGCTGTTCCTCACGTAGATACAGGCCTTTTGCAGGTTTCTTTTACCCACAGTGTACACTTCCCACTGCTGGGGGTTAGCCAATCAACTCTCTCCACTGCAGCAGGGAGGCCCCAAATATAATGTGCACTCACTAGTTCTGGTTGTGGCAGAAGGGGCAAAGCCCTGTCTCTCACCGCCTGGTTCCCGCCGCGTGCTCTTCAGGGAAGGAGGAAGTCAGCGTCCTCCACGTGGTCGGCCCTGCAGCACAGCTTGCGGATGATTCCCTGGATTAGGCAGAGTCCCCCAGCCATGGCGATTCGACCAGGTCCGTAGCAGGATCCAAGGTGCAGGTCACAGCGTCGCTGAGAGGGAGCCTGCCGGCCATTCAATCTGCGGGCTGGTGACTCTCCCCCAAGATGGCGGCGACATCCGCACCCGTCCACGGCGTATCCAGTGAGCTTAATATTTATTTGAGAACTGAAAGTTTGTTTTCAAGTGTAATTTATTGTCTTTGAAAATTAGCAATTCAGCAGCCAGGAGCCTGCAACTGCTTTCCAAAGACTCAAGAGCTCCAGTTTCCCAGCTTATCAAGCAAGTTTTTATGTAAATTGTAGTTAATAAACAAAGAAAGGTTTCTATTGCTGTAAATGCATTTTATTGATACAAATGTTATTCTATGCATTTGCTAATTTTAGATAGTGTAATAAGATTGAGTTATAGGTAAATTTGAGGATGCATAAATGGTGTGGCAATTATACAAATCCTGGTTTTCCTGTTATAACTTTGATTCAATGTGATGCATATTCTAATTGTTTATTTGTCACGCTCTGTCCATAAGTTTTGTGATTGATCAATAATTGACCCGTGAACTTTATTGTAAAGTTTTCTGCTTTTCATTATTTGCTAAAGTCTGACAGAAACAGAGAAAAGTAAATCAAAATTATTTTCAAACTAAAGACGTTGTCTGGTCTTATTCTTTGAGTCCAATTACTCTGAACTCACATTTCACAATCACGACCTGTATAAATTCCTCCTATTTAGGGGTGTTACACTGACATTAAAGGGACAGTTGAAGGCTGGCAATAAGGGGGCAGATGAAGGCTGGGATTAAGGAGGCAGATGGAGGCTGGCATTAAGAAGGCAGATGGAGGCTGGCACTGACATTTGAGGGCAGACATGGAGGCTGGCACTGGCATTTGGGGGCAGATATGGAGGCTGGCAATAGGGGCAGACATAGAGACTGGCAATAGTAGGCAGATGGAGGCTGGCAATGGCAATAGTGGGCAGATGGAGGCTGGCTCAGGCAATAGTGGACAGATGGAGGCTGGCTCTGGCAATAGCGGACAGACAAGGAGGCTGACAATAACAATAAGGGGCAGACATGCAGGCTGGACATATAAACAGGGGCAGACATGCAGG
The DNA here is from genome assembly GCA_011038615.1 of Limnodynastes dumerilii. Classification (NCBI taxonomy): domain Eukaryota; kingdom Metazoa; phylum Chordata; class Amphibia; order Anura; family Limnodynastidae; genus Limnodynastes; species Limnodynastes dumerilii. The sequence continues at coordinate 93,988 of WWET01004051.1, forward strand.
CTTGACATATAATAAGAGGCAGATATGGAAGCTGGAAATTATAATAAGGGGCATACCTGGAGGCTGGCCGTAATAATGAGCAGCCATGGAGGCTGGCCGTAATAATAAGGAGCAGCCATGGAGGCTGGACAAATAATAAGAGGCAGACACGGAGGATGGATATTATAATAAGGGGCAGACATATGGATGACTAAATTATTAAAAGAGGCAGCCACGAGACACGCTATCTGGGCATGCCAGACACACCCACTTTTCCCAAACACGCCCACTGGGCGGTACAAGACACACACCCTCTACCAGGTCGTGAAAATGTGTCCCTTTTTACAATTCTCAATTGTTGGGAGGTATGCCATAGCAACCAATCAGATTCTAGCTGACATTCTCTAGTATGTAATAAGAAAGTGAGAGCTAGAATCTGATTGGTTGCTATGGGCCACATCTCCACTTTTCCAAACCCGCAGTTTAGTAAATCTGGCCCCATGAGTGTGTCTTTGTGTCTTTCTTTTTTTGTGTTTTTATTTCCTGTGAAATCTATTCCAATGAGAAACAGTGATATATAAGTTTTATATAGGCAGTTGACAGTGCTGTGCTGTCCTCTGATGGAACTGGAAGGGCTGATGGGGGTCATGGACAGATCCTGACCATGGGATAGGCACTCTGCAGTCACCTGATCTGTGTGCAGGGCAGCATTTGCTCTGCACATCATGGCTAAACGGCACTTAGTGTTGTAAGCACCCCCACTCCTCCATTCTGAAGTCTGCTGGTGCTTATGCTATGGAAATTGACTGTGTTTAGGTCCACCCCAGTGTCCTGGTATTAATATAAAAAGACCCTTAGGAGTGTTTCTGGTATTCAAAATTACATCAATAATACTGAATCAGCAGCAGATTCCAATTTTTTAGGAAAATGTGGTTCTACTGGTAAGAATACTGTTACTGATGTATAAAATCAGTATTATTATGAATTCTGTGGACACCTATAAAATGTCTCTTGTACCTAATTAAAAATATTAGACATGCCTCTGCACCACTTGCTTGATCTCTTCTCTAAGTCTCTCAGGACAGCCATAGGCTCCAGCTTGTTGTAGTGTTTGCAGTCCCAGTTCCCTTCATAGTAGTGTGAGGAGTACCCACCCCCCCTTCACTGCTCACTGAATGAAGCACAATTGAATCTAATAAGTAGTGCTCCAGTATTAAAAATGACCTAGAGTATTGCCCTCAGGTTTAAATATAAAATGTAATTGATAAATGTTGCAAAGCAATCAGCCCGATTCTTTTCTAGCCAGTTTCTAAATCCTTGTAAGTAAGGTCACTTGGATGCCCTGCCTTTAAATTTCTCCAAATTTGGTATACTGGTTCACATGCTATGATATATTCCCCCAGGGAGAATGATCAATTTATGGGTTTTCCAGACCTTTGTTTTCAGTTAGATTTTGTGAGTCCCTGTGTCTCATGATCAAGCAAAACCTCACCTATCTTATTTTTTTGTCTTTCCTTTCTTCTCTCCCCTCTTGTTGCATAAAAATTTGAGTTATTTTTTTCTCTACGTTTTAGTTTGCAGCCATGCTAGGGGTTTAGGATGAAATGAACGGAGTCTCAACAGAAAAAGACAAATCGTGTTGTAATGCAAGGTGTGCAGATTAATTTATTTATATTGTTTGCCATCTTATAGTAGACATATACTGAAGAATTTTCTGTCTTGCTCAAAACACTTTTTTAAGGTTAAACTGGTTGTTAATTGAAGCTTGAGGGCACTATTTTTCCTTTTTGCCCCTGGCGCAAAAATTTGTAGCTAGCTGCAATTAGACAGTACTGAGAATAAATGTTCATCTGTATTTTTCCTTAATATTGAAGCTTGGTGGAATTCTTTTTGAACACGTGGGGCTAGATTTACAGACAACCAATGAGATTCTAGCTGACATTCTCGATTATGTAATAGGAAAGTGAGAGCTAGAATCTGATTAATTGTTATGGGAAACACCTCCACTTTTCCAAACCCGCAGCTTAGTAAATATGGCCCATGGTCTTTTAATGGGTCAATGTAAAAACACATAAACTACATTGGGTTCTGTTATGTTTTGTGTACTGGGAAAAGGTAGATATAACACTGAATCCTGATGTGAACTTTACATCAGGTTCACTCCAGCCACTCTGTTAGTAGCCTGGAGGGGGCCATAAAGGCAATGTAAGCAATTTGCTTTAAAAACAGCCATCTAGAAGATGAAACCTCAAGAAGGACTCCTGAATATGAGGCTATTTATAAAGGCAAAATAACAGTAAGCTAATGGTTCATGTGGTTAGGGTCATCTAATGTTATTTCCCTTAGGAAAGTGGCAGGTAATGGCAAGAAAAGGCACATAAAACCACAGGCTGTAATTGCATTTGCCAAGTTGAACAATTGAGCTAGACAGCCAATGGCAATCTGTATGCTGTAATACTAACTAGAGGAAGGTATGTGCTGGAAGAATGTATCTTTTGTCATCTGTCTTCTTATCTGTTTATTGTAACTCACATGGGGATCCTGTTGGAGACATTTGAGCCAACAATTCAGCAACTCATTAAAAATGTATTTTAGCTGGGCCAGTATAATATGCTGATACACACAATTTAATGTGCATAGAAAATATTGCTGGAGGTCAAAGCTTAATGATATAAGGCATGGAGTCAAAGATCACCTTTAGCAAACAAGACAATCACAGCGACAAGTTATTTTTTACTCCTACAAAACCTGTTAAATATATTGATCTTGAAAATAAAATAAATTATAGCAAGATAATCTTTGGTGTCTTATTTTTTCAACAGAAACCAAGGAAAGGAAATGCCCCAGCAACACTGCCATTAACCAGTAACAGACTATACCATTCTATCTGTAAAATAAAATGCAAATATATGATAAGCCACCAGCCACCATCAAGGCCTTTCTGCTCATGGTGGTCCTAACTCTATAGTGGCTGGTGACTCACTATATATTTGAAAATATGTGTAATAGATGTTTCTGCGTCTCACAGTGAAGCTGTCACCGTGAGACACAGAAACGTCCGATACACAGCACTGTCACAGTACACACATAGAGGGAGAGAGAACACTGCTCAACACTCCTCTCTCTCCTCCTCTTGGGTCCACTATCACAGCACTGGAGAATCTCAGGCTGCTGGGCTGTGACAGTAGACAAGATATTTGAAAATGCAAGCTCCCACTTTTACTCAAACATGTTAAAAGATCAAATGTTTACGCCACAGTGTTTCTGGTGCGTTTATTGATCTGTGCCACTAACTACAGCGATTATTTGCCCAATCACCCGATAATTGGATAATCGGCCCAATAATCGCTCTAGTGTATGGCCAGCTTTAGGCTTTTGTGTGCAAGAACTGTTAATTCAACAGTATTTTCTTCTTGTACTTTTCTACATACATACTACATATTAATAAGTTAAGTAAATTATTTAAATAATCCCATGTGTGGGCCATATTAATAAGCCTATAGCTAACATAACCACCCAGGCCCTGATTCAGAGATTGAAAATAAGAGAAGAAAATTACTCCTGAGAAAAACCAGGTTGATTTTCAAGGTGGAGTCAAATTACTTTTATTCTATGCATACAGGGAGAATACTTTGCTTTTGCTTATTGCACACAGATACTGACCAGCATCACTTTTATACTATTATTTAGGCTGGGAAACATCACTTTTCAACTATGATACTGTTTGCAACAGATGAAATTTGACCCTCCTGAAATTAACATGGTTGTGCCCAGGTGTAACTTTCATTTCTTATCTTCAAACTCTGAATCAGGGCCTCAGTCTTGTTATAATGAATGTTAAAATTGTAAAGTGCAATGTAATCTGCTGGTGCTATATAAAAACCTGCTAATAAATAAACAAAAAACAAACATAACCTTGTAGGTTGTAGTGGACCCACTTTATAAGCAATTTTTTATAAAAACTGTAATTCCCATTGTTTAGAACTTAATGGGAGATGTCAGGGAACAGACATGTCCAGCGGTGGATTGGTCATAGGCCTTACCGGGAAATTTCCAAAATTGTAAAATGTAATCTGCTGGTGCTATATAAAAACCTGCTAATAAATAAACAAAAAACAAACATAACCTTGTAGGTTGTAGTGGACCCACTTTATAAGCAATTTTTAATAAAAACTAAACTTCCCATTGATCAGAACAGAAC
>WWET01004051.1:112959-127469 GCA_011038615.1 Limnodynastes dumerilii
GTGAGTAAAGGGGGTGATGGAGCCTCATCTCTCCGTCACCCCCTTTACTCACAGCAGCACCGCAGCAGATAACAACAAAAGGTAAGTCATGGAAGCGGGGGGCTGCTCCCGCCCCCCTGTGCGCTGCGCCCTACGCAGCAGCGTAACTGGCGTAATCAGTGGGCCGGCCCTGGCTGCACCAGCCTCCAACATTCAGACATACTCCTGTACTGCTTGACTGAAGCCTACCAGCTTTCCTTCACTGTGCTTTGCTATTAGCGGAGCTGCAGCATCAAAAAGTTTTACATGTCAGCAAGGACTGGCCAGTTTCTAGAGCCTGTGGACCGGATTCCCAACCCCATCATTTTTTACTTACATGCCTATTTTTCCGATTATAGCTACTACTCATGCATAGTAACTATTTTACGCTGTAACAAAATGCTAAGTAGACAGTGTAAAATAGTTACTACGCATAAGTAGTAGCTATAATAGGAAAAATAGCCATGTAAGTAAAAAATTTCGGGGTTGTGAATCCGGTCCTGTGCCTCTGGGTATTCCAGCCGTCATGCCTGGGCCAACACCTTGTTCTGCCCTCACCTTTGGGTATGACAACCTGTCTTCCTTCCCTCCTGTGATTGCTGCCCAGACCGAGCCGCCTCTCAGTGCTGCCAACCTGACTGCCGACCTGCATTGGAACTTATCTGATCCAGCTATCCTTGCTTGTAGGTTTCCAGAGCCTCCTGCCAGGGTGCCAGAGCCTGCTGTCCTGGAGCCAGAGCTTTCTGCCCAGTGCCCAGTGCAATGAGCCAGAGCCTTTTGCCCAGAGTGATGAGCATGTGCCCACTGCCCAGCGAGATCGGCTTTTGTCTGTTGCCCAGAGAGATGTGCTTGTGTCTGCTCCCCAACAAGATATACCTGTGCCCACTGCCCAGTGAGATGTGCCTGCCACCCAGTGGCCTGTGCCAGACTTGCTGCCCCAGCTGAGTCCGCACCACCTGCCTAGCTGCCTGAGTCCACATCACCTGCCCAGCCGTCCAGGTTTCAGGTTGGGGTGGAAACCACAGAATATATAGTAGTCATGGAAATGATCAGGTATTTCCTCATGAGTGGACAAATTCCCTTACAAAAGCCTGGGACCCAATTCTGTGGGATATCTGGCTTTTTTGTGAGGGGGTATTGAGGAGATATGCGCCACTTGTGGACAATCTCTTTACAGAGCACCTTTTCCAGAACTGTCTACACCTCCCGTTGCTACACCTACCAGTATGTGTGTTGGTGCTATTATTGAAAAAGATTTCTGGTCTCAAGCATCCTTAAAAACTAAATCTAAGAAAAATAGATAGGTTTTCTGAGATACCATTTTATGTTTCAGGAGGGGTCTGGAATCCACCTTCCGAAGGGGGGCATAATGTATCAATCCCTAATATCCTGTAGAGTGTAAGCCTGTGGCAGGGCCCTCTTACCCACCCAGTCTATCTGTTACCACCCAGTCCTGTTATAATTATTGTTAAAATTGTAAAGTGCTACGTGATCTCATGGCGCTATATGAAAACCTACATGCTATATGCTGTCTCTCCACTAGGGGCAATTTTGAACTATTGTGTGACTCATGAACATTATCTTGACCTGCAACTAGGGGCTGCTGTTGAACCTTTAATTAATAATTATCTTCCATCTGCTCTACCTGCACAAATAGCACTTTCTTTCACTGAGTATTTACTGGTCATTAGTTCTTATCCTGTGTTCCTGATGCATGTATGCTCTCCTGTCTGTTATTATCTTGTGCCTTGTATACCAGCTGTCTTCTGTTTGTATGTATTTTAGTTCATTTAACCCTTGCATTTGGATGTGTCTTGTATTCTGTGCAGTTACCTGCTCTGTTGTCTGGAGTTCTGTATGTATTCACTTTTGTGTTTTGTAATCCTTTTCTCTGTACCCCAGCAACTAGTATTTTCAGTTACTTCTGCCTTGTGATTGGTACTCGCTCGGATTCCTGTTTGTATAAGTACTCTGTAGTATTTATAGCCTGTGGTTTATCTAGTCTTGTTATCTGTATTGTTATTGTATTGTTATTTTTGCTCCTAGTTCACAATTTACCTGTATTACCTTGTGTGCACTAATAAACACTATTGATCTCTTCACTTCTGTCTGGTTATTAGTGCTTAGCTACATATGAGGCTGCCTTCTAAGGGCCTTGATCTGCAGAGTGTCCTGCCGCACAAACCTATCCCCATTATTATGGGCCCTAGGGATGACCAGACCCCAGTTAAACACCATGCCTTGGGAGCAGCCATGTAACTTTTTGTAGCTGTAAATTTAGAAAATTCATTGTAATCAACTTTTTATAAAATGCATTATTTTAATGCTTTATTAAAAACATTTTTTTTAATTTACAAATATTTAAATTATTGTAAATAGAAATGTTTACTATAGTGTTAAAGGTCTAATGGCATTAAAAACATATATACAAGATGCATAGGCTAGCCCCAACCCATATATTAATGTGTGTGTCTACAGCCCTCTCCCTTGCATTAGTACTCTTTTCATATTTTTTATTAATGCAATATATATATATATATATATATATATATATATATATCGGCAATTATATGCATATCTAGGACACAGTGTATATGGAATTGTGGTCACTAGGATGTATTGTATGTTGGTCACTCTGTTGCAGTCTGTGATTGACGGAAGCTATAATGCAATTTGTATTGTGTAGTGGGGACTAGGATGCAGTCTGGATTGTATAGCGTTGTCTAGGATACAGACTGTATTGTATGGCGGTCACTTAGATGAGGTGGAAATTATATAGCAATGATTAGGAATTTGACTGTATTGTAGCAACTAGTATGTGCTTTCTTTTATTGTAGTTACAAGAATGTGTTCTTTATTTTGTGTTTCTTACATGGATGCTGCAATGTATGACAGTCCCTTTTGTTAAATGTTAAATTGTAAAGCAGAGGAGCACAAATGCATAGCTTGCAGGGGGGCGTTGAACGCCCAAGCATTGGTCCTGGTTATCGGAAAAGCGACGGTGCATATGAACCAGGACTGTCGACAGACTTCTGATTGAGGATCGCTGTTCAATCTTAATTTCCATATGAGCAATGGGAGAACACTTCCCTTGCACATATAGGACTTCCACACCCTAGACCTTAAATGTTCCGCACCAGCCCCGTAGGAAATGGGTGATATGTAATCAAGTATCATACGTAAGCTCTTACTGTACGATTTAAATATCTCATCCCGCCCTGTCGTCAAAAAGGCTTACAGCACAATCACAGCCCTTTTATGTCGTATAAGACAGTATAACATGAGCAAATGTGAAGTCCAAATATATCTAGAAAATCATTCCTTACTCCAAATTTTCAGTGATAAATTCAAGAAAAATGAGTCAGCTGTGGTCCTCACAGTCACATTTATGGGATGCTGGAGAAGGGTCATTTCACCCAGTTTATCAAACCATAGGCATGACTTCTACAAATACATTTTGATCAATTGCCTCCTGGTGGCTTTCATTCCTCATAGCAGACAGGCGTGGGGAACAGATGGATGAGCTGTTCTCTGCTAAACACTTCCAAATGCTTAGAAATCAAATGACATTCAACATTTCCATTCTACTAATCACACACGGATCATGCATGAATTACTCCACAGGGATCAAGGCTCATCTTCCCTCCTTTTAATTGTATTTTGGGACACTAATGAATTATTTGGTATAGTGCACCATGCATAGCTATGACTTTTGATTGGATCATGATGAATAATGACAAGATCAATGACTATGCCTATGAAGTAAATAATTTATTAAAGAGGATGTGAGGGGATTAGCGATACCTTGTTACACGGGGTGATTCCTTTGTACTTCTCACCATAATTGGAAGAGCAGAAATTTGGTTGTTCTGTACTTTTTCTCTAAGGGATAACTGTCACAAGGCATGAAATGGAAATAGCATTTTTAAGTTAACTTTCCCTAAAGGAGATCATCTTCAAAACACATTTTAGATATATAAATAGAGCAGGTAAATATTTTTTAAGAGATGCATAGTTTTCTATACAGTACCATCTGTAACCTGTTCTCTTCCTATGCTGAGTGACGTTGTCTCATTGGGCCTGATCCAGACCTACGCTGGTGTGCGTAGCGTATTATCGACGAACGTACCACCGATGCACGGCAATAGGCACTCCCCTTGCTCGTACCTAGTTTAGCATCCATACGCTCGGCAAACCCTACCCTAACTTTTGTGTTTGTTCCCGCGGCTGTCCGTACATTCATTGCGTATAAATGACGCTTAGCAGGCCCATACTGTACAGTTTAAATGGCTCCCCCCGCCTATATTCCTTAACTCCAGCATCCATACAAACTTCATAATATAAACACGCCCCTTCGTCAGTAAAAACGCAAAGTATACGGACGCCCGAATCGCCGCTACGAAAATCAGTGTTTTACTACCGGAAGTTGTCACCATGCGCATGTGCGGTGCGTTTTTGCTGCCGATTTTACGCTTACGATCAGCGTTAGCTTGCAAGTGTGCGTTGTTCTGGATCAGGCCCATTGTTACAACTATAGCAGGACAGCTTGCATTTACTTACATAGCCTGAGTGTAGCATTTATATAATTAAAAAAACAAACAAAAAAAACATTTTGAACAGAAATAGAAAAACCGGCTGAAGACAAACTTCCAAATTTTTCTAAATTATGTCCATTTCTACTGAATTGCAGAAATCAGAAGTCCTGCATTCCAGATCCCACCTGCCATGCATATCTCAAGCCACTTACGCACATACATTGCAGCATCTGTGTGTAAATTTCTGCACCAGTTTTTGGTGGGTGCAAGTTAATATGCTTATAATATTGTATTTATGTATATTTCAACTGAATATTGCATGCAGCTAATAATCAGGCATAATGAATATGTATTCTGCAGTCTGAATTTCATTTCAAATCTCGAAATGTATTTGTTTTCTAAGCTGTACATTGATGACTGTCCCTCACAAGTAGGCTAACAGGAAACAAAAGAATATAAGCAGCTGCTCTACTCTACCACATATAAGAAGATGTTTCAAGGCAGAACCTCTAACTCCACACAACCAGTGGGGGATATAATGGGCCGTATTCAGAGATCCATTTTCGAGGGGAGTTACAGGTGTATTTTGAGTATCGGATCAACTGCGCATGCATAGTAACTTTATTTACGTACTTTACGTAGACTATACACACGTAAGTGCCTAGCGGACGTAAATGTGAATCACACTTGGGAACATACGCACGGAAATCCGATGCACAGGAAAATTTACATAAAAGTGGGTGGGGGGAAATATTTAATGAACACATGGAGGCGCGGTTAGGGAAGCGGAGAGTTAAAAGATTTTAACATGGAGCACATTAAACTCCCGGTGTGAGCGGGCGGTTACTGATGACACTCACCTCTAAAATTGTGGATTGGGTTTCCATCAGATAGCAGGGAGGAGATTTGGGAGAGGGGTATTTAACCCCTCCCAACTAGGAGTTCTGCCTCTTTTCTCCTGGATTTTCAGCAGGGCAGATCAGTCTGCAAAAGAGCTAAGTATTAAATTACAGTGTAATCACCTTCTCTCACTTTCTTCCTTTCTTTCTCCTTATTCTTGTCTTTACTTATCCCCTTTTCTCTAGCTGTCTACTGGATGATCTGAAATAATTTTAGAAAATGATGGGTTTGAATAAAATATATAAATTTATTAACTAAAAAGTATGAACTAACACTTGCACAAGAAATGCATGTTCATTTTACCATAATATATGCCACAATTCAATAGAATACAATATTAAAATTGCAACAGTAGTGTCCTTTGACCGCTAATTATGATACCTATTCAATCCGGTGAATGGTGGAGAAATAAACGTGGATAATATTGAAGAATAAGGTAGAATACAATAGTAGTGTCACTGTGTGCACACACATAGAATGACCACATCCGTTGGTGTCCAGAGCGATATTAGGAGCCCAAATGCTGAGTCCCAAGGCCGGGTGAAGGATTAACAAGCCGCGGTCCCCCTCCACGTGTTACTGTGGGGGTAGTGAAGCTTCTGAATCGGCTACAGAGATGGAATGAAGCTCATGATGCGTGGACGTGGTAGGTGTTGTAGATAACTAAATGATGTATACCATGTCTGGCAATTTGTACACTTCCACGATTTTCCAGATTAATGCACCGAATATTATAGAAGGTAGCTGGTTGTAAGAAATTTAGGTATCTCCAGCGGTATTTGGCAGGTTCTGGTGACACGTTTTGTTCTAAATTAAGAACTTTTTCAAGCCTTTTTCAAATGTCTTACAAATTAGTGCCCCTCACGGTGGGGGCTTGCTTAGGTGCTGATAGATGATACTCTGGCTCGTTTAGGTCAGCAAACTCTAAGTGAAAAACACACCTCAGGCACTATAAAAGTCTTTGCAAATAGATGACAGCTTATACACAGTTCGATAGGTAGTGAAATAGTACTAACACACAGATTTAAGAATGCTCTTAAGGAGGCAGTCAGGATGCCTTAATTCCAGGACTGCACAACTCATCATCATACATAGGGCCAGATTTACTAATCTGTGGGTTTGGAAAAGTGGAGATGTTGCCCATAGCGACCAATCAGATTCTAGCATGACATTCTCTAGTATGTAATAGGAAAGTGAGAGCTAGAATCTTATTGGTTGCTATGGGCAACATCTCCTCTTTTCCAAACCTGCACCTTAGTAAATCTGGCCCCTAATTACATGTGCATAAACCTCTACATGAATCCCTGAGAATGTATAACCACCATATTTTATTGACTGGACTTTATGTAAGTGCTTTCTGGGCATCCTAATATGATGCCTCCTTTTTCAACAACCACCTGTGCTTTGAATCTCATTGACTGAAAGGTAATTATTATTATACATTTATATTTTTGTGGTCTGCTATCTGCCATAGCTGAAGTACTTCCTTGCAACCCGTTTTTAGTTAATAAAAGTACCATCTTATTATGGCCATATTTTACAGTCTACACTAATATGTAAGGATACATATTTAGGATTATTGATATTGTTTCCTCCTGTGTTTAGTAGCAAGATGTTTAATATCCATTTATCACAGTTAATGAATATAGAGCGTCCATTTGACCAATGAGCCCATGCAGAGCCAGTCTGCTGGAAATTATTGTTGTTGATTTTGATAAAGTTGGTTAATAAACACACCACAGTCATTCTGGACCTGGAATAAGCAGTAAGACGGCCAGCATCTCAAACCATTAATATTCATTTTGGCATAGTAAGATGTACTCTTTATTTTAGTGTTCTATTTAACAAGTTAACTGCCAGTATAAAATGAAAAACATATTCAGTAACTCATTTTTGGACAAGATTAATATTCATTTTTGGAGATTAATGAGTTACTGGGTCCAAACATTCTGAGGCATGTTTGAGTAATTTCATCTATCATTGGAACATGTGCCCATCCAATTAATTGTAAGGAAATCTGATGTTTAAACTTCATTCAAAACACATACATCTTCCCCCCTTTCACAATTACTACTACCCAGTGTTTTATTTGTAAGAAAAAGGTGCAGGAACTCACCCCTCATCAGCCCTTATTAGAGCCCCCTATACGTTTTCAACCCTTACTGCAGCCCCCTCATAATTTTCAGTCCTTATTACAGCCCCCTTATAATTTTTTATAATTGTAATGTCCAGCCTTCTTTATCTGCCCCTTGTAATGTCCAGCCTACATGTGTGTTCCTTGTAATGTCCAGCCTCCATGTCTGCCCCTTTTAATGTCCAGCCTCCATTGTTTGCCCGTTTTAATGTCCAGCCTCCTTTGTCTGTCCCTTGTATTGTCCAGCCTCCATGTGTGCTCCTTGTAATGTCCAGCCTCCATTTCTGCCCCTTTTAATATACAGCCTCCATTGTTTGCACCTTTTAATATCCGGCCTCCTTTGTCTGTCGCTTGTAATGTCCAGCCTCCATGTGTGCTTCTTGTAATGTCCAGCCTCCATGTCTGCCCCTTTTAATGTCCAGCCTCCATTGTCTGCCCCTTGTTATGTCTAGCCTAAATTGGTTCTGTCACTGCCATTCACAGTAAAAGGTTTGGTCCTACAGGGCTTCCGTAGGAGCTGTACTGCGCTGTTAAAAGCCCTGCCACATATACAGTGGCATGGGCTTTTAACAAAAAAAACAACTTTGTCACGAGAGTTTGATATCTCTGGACAAGTTGTGAGGTGGACGGGACAGCGGAACAGTCCCCCAAAAGCAGGACTGTCCCGTTGTAATGAAAAAGGTGCCTGAACGCCGTTCCAGTACGTCTGACGACAAAAAAAGCACAGCTACTGCCAACAGTGACAGGTTGTCAGTCAGTCACAACGACTATTTCACAGTGCAGTATTAGGCACATGATGCAAATACCATGAGGTGCAATTTGCAAGGGAGCTGCCAGGTCTGGTGACAGATCAGTATAAGGGAGAAAGGGCCTGATCCAGACCTACGCCTACGCCTAGGACGGCGGGCGTAAGCGTAAGATCGGCTGAAAAGCCGATCTGTGCATGCGCCGGGCAGATGTTGCCCGGCGTAGCTACGGCAACGCCCGATCTACGATCAGGCGTCTGTAGGAACAGCGTAGGGACGCTGGAGGGGGCGTCCCCCTAGTGTCCCTACGTTAAGGTTAGTGAAGGTGGGCGGGAGGAGGTAATATAATGAGGAAGGGCTTAGCGGTAGTACACTCGTGTGCAAGCGTATTACCCATTGCTTACGCCGGATGAAGTTAGGGTAGCCTTCAGCCAGCGTAAGCAATGGGAAATACGCCCGCACAGGGGGAGTGTCGGGGAGAGTGGACGCCGATACGCTGTGCTTTAGTAAGCACAGCACATCGGCGTAGGTCTGGATCAGGCCCAAAGTGTCTACCTGCAATCCTTGCCAATGCCAGAACTCCTGGGTCCAACCTCCATTATGGAAGCCTCAGTGATTGGTTTCCTAGACAGGTAATGTGCTTTTTGGGGTAAAGTGGTGGAGCGGCCTGACTCCTTAATCTAGCCTGGCTCTTGCATCTTCATAATTGTACTACATAGCACACTATTTTTAGATACAATGGGCTGGATCCATATTTAAGTATGCATTGCACCTGTAAGTTCTCCACAGCACAAGCACAGTTACGACATTGCAATCCTTTATTCCGCGCATGCAAGAGAAGTTCACTCCCCTTACACGTACTGCAATACTGTAGCCTGGACCCTACCTTTTACACACTTGCCCCAAATAATATTTGGCAGTTGCGTAATCAAGGATCGTACGTAAGTGCTTATCCAAGTTCTTACTGTATGATTTAAATACCTCCCCCACCACCCATCCATACACACTGTACGCATGTCAGATCATCACACCCCGCAATCGGAAAGGCTTACCGTGCATAATTCAGGATCAATCGTAGTGCATTCTGATGGGTAACTACCATGTGCACGCAGCGCAGAATGCTTGCACAGAGTATTTATGCTTTTGGAATGCTTAAATCGGTTGATTTGTATAATGTGCACATATAAGACCAGGCATGATTTCTTGTATATTGACTATGGTAATTATTAGCAGATCTATTTTCTGTATTGTCCTTGATTGTTTCACTACTGCTATTTGCCCTCCAACACTCTACAGCAGGGCTGTTTTAGGGGCGGACGAGCCGTGCTATCACAAGGGGCGCACCCTAGATGACTTACAGGGGCCAGTAAGGCAGCCCCCCGTTAGGTCATGCTGCCTTCCCCTGAGCCGCTGTCAAATAGACCGCGGTTCACACAGACACCAGCCGCCTCAGATGACAGAAGCTGTCAGCATCATTCAGTTTAAATGTCCTGGATATACAGAGCTTTGAGGCAGCGTTATTCATTGGAATAGATTTGGTCCTACAGGGCTCCCTTAGGAGTATATCCAGGACAGTTAAGCTGAATGACGTCATTCTTCACTGCACAGCAGAGGAAGGCGCAAGAGGGAGAAGGTAAAGGTAAGTTTAGAATAGGTTTTAAATAAAAATACGTTGAAAGGCTGGACACAAATAAGGGGGATATAAGGTGGCACAAAAGGAGGCTGGGCACATATAAGGGGGCACAAAAGGAGGCTTGACATCTATAAGGGGCACAACAGGAGGCTGAACACATAAGGGGGCACAAAAGGAGGCAGGGCACATATAAAGAGCACAACTCGGAGGCTGAACACATATAAGGGGCACAAAAGGAGGCTGGGCACATATAAGGGGGCACAAAAGGAGGCTGGACACCTATAAGGGACACAACAGGAGGCAGGGCATATATAAAGGGCACAACAGGAGTCTGAACACATAAGGGGGCATATAAGGAGGCTGAACACATATAATGAGGCTGGGCACATAGCGGCACAAAAGGAGGTTGGACACATATAAGGGGGTACAAAAGGAGGCTGAACACATAAGGGGAACCAAAAAGAAGGCTGAACATAGATAAGGGGGCTCAAAAGGAGACTGCGCACAAGGGGGCACAAAAGGAGACTGGGCACATATAAGGGGCACAAAAGGAAGATAGACACATAAGGGGTCACAAAAGGAGGCTGAACACATATAAGGGGGCACAAAAGGAGGCTGGACACAACAATTGGCAGCAATGGATGGCTGGGCACATACAAGGGGATGGAAGTAAGGAAGTAAAAGGCTTGATGCATACGGCACTGCTCTACAGCTAAACAAATGGTACAAATATGGCATACTTCATAGCTCCCACATACAGCCCTCACCCTGCGAGATGTTTCTTATGTGAGCCATGGGGCTTATATCTGTCTACCCTTATTTCACATATACAGCTATTAGCAACATCCAGTGCAATCTTAATATTGTCAGAATTCAAGGTCAAAATCTACTCAGTCAAAAAGGACCTTTTATAGCTTAGAAGAAAGCCTCTATTATTAGGAGCCAGATTACATTGAATAGGTCCCTTCTGAGCTTTTTTTGACTCATATTAATGCACGTTACAATTACATAACAAATAATAACAAATATATCACCTCCTGCAGAGGATTTACCAGCTAATTAATGTAAAATCGGTACCTACAAAAATATGACCATGTAAAAGGGTTTTGCCAGTTACACCCACCCAGCTGAACATACCATAAGCTCACTTTTACCTCAAATGCCCCTCAAAAGGATGAATTCTAAAAGAAGGATCAATCACAGAATAGCCCATAGGTAATGACTGACTTTTCTCCTGGATAAAAATACATTAGAAACAGATCATGGCTGATGGATATATTGATATAAATTAAGAAAAATGATAAAATAGTTTATTGGGGACAATAGCTATGAACATTATAAATGACTGTCATCCATCAGGAGTGTTGCAGACAAACCTTTTCACTTTAATATTCTTTCCTTTTATGCTATCCTAATTGCACCAATATGGATGCTATGAAAAATGCAGCGACAGCTTCTATTTATTGAGGAATGACATATTCAGTGTGCTGAATAATACAGGAACACTATTCTCTGCTCTGACAGCTCTGCGGAAGGTTTTTCATTTCTAATAGAAATACTGGTCATGCTGCCATCTTGTGTTATATAAAATAATCATTTGTGCTGTTGCCTCCCAGAAAAACCTCTTTGTAATACCAGAAATTCATTCAGCCTGTACTAGTTACCTCTTGTGCTCTTATTTCAAAGATAACATATGTATACAATGGATTCAGACTTTAATAAAAATCTGTGGTGACAAGCATGTCTGACAGTGACTGCATATTGCAGAAGACACAGTCCAGGGGAAGGAAGGGCAGACTAATGAAGTCACTAGCAAAATAGTTTTTCTGCAAATAAAGCTCACCTGAACCAGTATAGTTATGCAAATACTTGTAATAATATATAAAAAAAAAATTTGTAGTTGTTTTTAAGACAGAATATTTATATCTTCCACTGGGATGATGTAAGTGTAATATGATCAACATGTCAGTACCACACCTGTCCTGAGTGCTTGAATACCAAGTCACCTTCATAGTTCATCAACCGCAATGTCATCAGAATTCTCTTTGTAACACTTAGGCACCACAGTGGCTCAGTGAGTAGCACTTGTGCCTCACAGCCTTGAGGTCATGAGTTTAATTCCTGGACTAGGCCTTATCTGTATAGAGTTTGTATGTTCTCCCTGTGTCTGTGTGGGTTTCCTCCAGGTGCTCTGGTTTCCTCCCACACTACAAAAACCTGCCTGTAGTTTAATTGGCTGCTTACTACAAAAATGAACCCTACTGTGTCTGTGTGTGTGTATGTGTTAGAGACGTTAGCATGTAGCTCCAATTGGAGCTGGGACTGTTGAGAATGCCTATGTTATCTGTTAAGCACTGTGGACAATTTGTGGCGCTATAAAAATATTGATAATAAAATAATAATATATTGTGACAGAGACAGCATACCTCCACATGAAAGTAATGTGGAGTGTGACAGAGACAGCATACCTCCACATGGGAGTAATGTGGAGAATCCTGACCAGGATTTAGAGCAGCAGCAGAGAACCTGGGTGTGATCAGGCTTGGGCTAATCAACAGCACCTGTGCTCTCCTGATATAAGTGTTTCAAAGACAGAGGGTCAGGACTCTTGATGGTAGAATAGCTGGCCAAGGGTTGGGGTATGATAGGGACCACTGGAACACCTAAAGAGTCGTGTGAACTATGCTGTGACACTTGTATGCTGCACTACAAGAACAACTTGTTGTTGGTGATGTTGCTGACCTGTTATGCTGTCTGCCTGCTAGAAAATAAAAGAACTTGACTTTATTTCCTCCTTGTGATGTGCTCCTTTATCACAATATATACCCATACTTAGAGCCTGAAAAATATTGGAATTTGCTATGTATATGGTTACTGAGTGTAGGTGCCAGCAGAGTATTGGAATGGATATTATTAGAATGGATATTAGTCCAGGTGGATGTAAATATCAAGGGAATAGTTACTTGAAAAGATAACAAAGATAACAAAGGTAGTAGGGTTAATATACAGCAGGTTATGCAGAGTATCACAGGAACAATATACAGCAGTGTTAATAGTGGTAGGCAGATATGGTAGGAATATACTTATATATATTTCTAATTAGAGCCATGTACTGAAGGTCTGCACAGCACTTGTACAATCTCCACAGTGCGAGAGCAGCATTTGCACATGGTCACAGGAGACTGTCAGTGGTTAAACCAACGTCATCATTCATTTCCTAGACAGTCAGCAGAAAGGAAAAACAGGAGACAGAGCAGGGAGCGCACTGCTATCCAAAAACCAACCGCTAAATGCTGATCATAGCGATTCAACAAATAATTTCACCATAAATTAATAAATTCCTCATGTACTCAGAATATATATGTAGTCCAGTCAATGGTCAGTAAGTTTGTTTGCATATTAGCAGCATTATCTGTACTTGCTACATAGATTATGCTTATTCACGTGTCCAGATTGCTTCCTTAACTTTTACGACTAGGGGGCATATTCAGAGATCCGTTTTTGTAATGTAAGCAATTATACGGTCAGTGCGAGTCCATAGACCACTCTGTTCTATACGTGTGTACTTACGTGCAAATATATGCTCTGTCCGTGCGATTCTTGATAACCGTGCCTCCATAGGTTCATTTAAATGCCTCTCCCCACTCACCTTTATGTAAATTTTTCAGTACGTCTGATTTCCGTGCATATGTCCCCAAGTGCGATTTACATGTACGTACATAAGGCACTTCCATATAGTCAACGTAAACTACGTACATAAAGTTACTATACATGATCCTAAAAATACGCACAGAAGTCCACTCAAAAACGGGTCTCTGAATATGGCCCTAGGTCTGCAGCCATACGGCCTCAGACCTAGTCGTAACGGGGCTTCCCCTCATTTAAATGGCTATCTCCACCTGTATGGCGGGAATACAGCCATCGTAAATGAAGGGTTAACCCCTTCAGCGTGCTTACTGACGTACGTAACTTAGTTACATACGTCTGTAGGTATGCTATCGGAACATCTGGCACGCGCGCATGCGCTGATGTTCTGAAACAGGGGACTTATGCAAATGAATTGTGTATGTCCCCTGTTGTACCCAGGTCTGGATCTGGCCCTTAGTCCCTTGTAAGTCGTGTGAAGACAAATTTACCACAATACTCAAAGGTCTTTTAATATCACTGTCTGTGTTTCCCCTGGCTTGCTAGCAATAGATAACCCACACATATCACTGTGATGAAACATTTTCTTCATTGTTTTGTGGTATAGACATTGATCAGTCTCTGAACCTATAAAGTCCATGTCTAACAGCACAGCATCTAATCTGTTATACCAGCAATGACCACTCTGTTCTAAGACAGAACATTACTTTTTTTTAGAAGGCAATCCTTTTCCTCTTGAAACATTTCATCCATGTAATGTTCAGGATGTTCCATGCTTGTTCCAGCTTGAGAAAGTACCTTGAAGGTACAAAACGCATCGCTTTGCACTTCAGGATACGTGCTGGAATCATATTCCGTTTACTAACCTTGTTTGGAGTTGTGCCATCCTTCATACGGTG